>CABHPP010129659.1:0-29044 GCA_902168425.1 Peromyscus attwateri | reverse complement strand
TTTTTTTTTTGGTTTTTTTTTAGAGACAGGGTTTCTCTGTGTAGCTTTGCGCCTTTCCTGGAACTCGCTTTGTAGACCAGGCTGGCCTCGAACTCACAGAGATCCGCCTGCCTCTGCCTCCGAGTGCTGGGATTAAAGGCGTGCACCACCACCGCCCGGCTCTTAGGCCTTTTTCATGCCTGCAGTCTCATAATCAGTGAACATGTGGGTTAGATTTTCATCTCCCTTTACCGAAATTTGTTTTTAATACCAAGGAAAAAATTTCAGGTCTGAGCTGGGCAGTGGTGCGCACGCCTTTAATGCCAGCACTCGGGAGGCAGAGGCAGGCGGATCTTTATCAGTTCGAGGCCCGCCTGGTCTACAGGGTGAGATCCAGGAAAGGCACAAAGCTACACAGAGAAATCCTGTCTCAAAAAACAAACAAATAAACAAACAAAAAACCAAAAAACAAACAAAAAATCAAGTTTGAAATTGTACAAATGACATTTATAATGATTTATGTGTGTGTGTGTGTGTGTGTGTGTGTGTATGTGTGTATGCACATACATATAAATCCAAATTCAATTCATGCTCTATGATGCTCTGTTTCTTCTTTTCCCAAGGAAGAGTCTGGATATAACTAAATTATGAAGAGCAAGAAGATGAGTGTCCCCAGAGCCAAATTGTTTACAAGTTGTTCTATCAGGTAAATGTGCATTGGACTTGGCTATCAACATTCATTTTGTGAATTCACTGAAATTGGTGTCACTTGTTAAAGCAGCTAGCCCGCAACGACTATGTTAAGTTGCTTATAGTACTGGTAGCCCAAATTCTACAGCCACTTCAATTTTGCTAATTCCTCATATTCAGATTTAATTCTTTTATCATGTTAACAAATAATTTTGAAGGATTTGTGAACACAAATGTTTACTTTTCATATCCTATATTTGGATATTTTTCATCAAATTAAAGAAAAATTAAGTTTTTTGCTAAAAACCGTAATTTATATTTTTACTTATTTGTTTGTTTAGGTTTTCCAAGACAGGGTTTCTCTGTGTAAGAATCCTGGCTGCTCTGGAACTCACTTTGTAGAACAGGCTGGTCTCGAACTCACAAAGATCTACCTGCCTCTGCCCTCCAAGTGCTGGGATTAAAGGCTTGCACCACCACAAACCAGCTATGTTTCCTTATTTTTATTTCATCTTTGGAAATCTATCTATAGGCAATTTTTAGTATATAATAATATGAATGTAATACTACTCTATCAGTTGATATTTCCTTCAAATGATTACTTGTGCTAGCATTTTACAAAAAAAAAAAAAAAAATTCCTTTCATAAAGAAGTGAACCTAACAGAAGAAAGCTTGTGTTAAATGAGTACTTTGCAGTGTTCAGTTAGTGCCTTTCACCACTTCAACACACATTTCCATGATGGTATTTGTAGAAGTAACCATCTTATTAAATAAGAAACACAGAGCCAATGTAAAGATGAAAGCCCAAGAGGTCAGAGCTAAGAGCCTTACCCTTCCTACTTCAGCTATCCTCTTCAGCCAAGAGACCTACTTCCTGTGTTTTTGTCTTTATATAGACTTTCTGTTCTGTCTTCTCATTGGTTGTAAACCCAACCACATGACCGCCTCGTCACTGCCTGTCTGTACAGACCTCCAGGTCTTCTATGGTTGGTATTGAGATTAAAGGCATATGTCTCCAATGCTGGCTGTATCCTTTAACACACAGAGATCTACTTAGCTCTGCCTACCAAGTGCTGGGATTAAAGGCGTGCATCACCAACACCCAGCTTCTGCTATGGCTTGCTATTAGCTCTGACCCCCAGGCAACTTTATTTATTAACATACAAATAAAATCACATTTCAGTACAAATAAAATAGCACCATAGTATTTTCATTGTATGTTTCCTTTTAGCTATTCATAGCCTACTCCAAAAATATTGAACTTGTTATAGGACAAAGGCAAACATGGATATTTTGGAAAACACAACATAACCTGAAAGTAAATGACAGGGATTTGAGTGAAGCCTCAAAAGCTGGTATGAGGTTTAGCCTGGAAGGGAAGAAACAAACTTTTCTACATAGTTTTGTGAAAATATGTTGGCAAAAGACTACGGTGAGAAGTAAGGACATCTCTTTGTTTTTTTCCAGGAAGACAGCATAAGTTCATTAAGAACAGCCTGAGAATGATGGATGGGGAAGAAATAACAAGAAACAGCTCAATAGGGTTACTGGAATAAGAAATCTTCACTTTGTTCCAAGACCAAAAGCAAGCTATTGAGTGATTTTAAACATGGATGTGACTTCATTAAATTAGAATTAAAAGTGGGATAGAAAAAAAAAACTAATAACATCTTATGATAATCTTTGTTTTTGTCTTTTAACCACATATTTAATATTTCATTTCTTCTAATTTATTTCATATATTTAGTCATTTAGGTATTTGCCTCAAGTAAAATTGCAAATAAAAAAGTGAGCTACCCTGTGTGGCCTTACCAAGCCTTAATATGAGGGGAGGAACTCAGTCATATCTCAGATTGATATGCCAGGCTTTGTTGACACCCATGGGAGGCCTGCCCCTTTCTGAACAGAAACAGAGGATGAAGAGACTAAAAGTGAGACTGGGGCAGAGGGCAGGGGGGGGAATGGGGAGAGAGGATGGAGGGGAAACTGTAGTTGGGATGTAAAATAATTGAATAAATTTAATTAATAAAAAAGTGACCTATCAATCATTCATTAATCTGTTTCAAGCTCACAGTTGCCCTCATTTTGAATTGATGTGAAAAAAATTATTTAGTTTCAACTCTGGTCTAAGGAAGTGAGTGACTTTGAAGGATACATTAAAATGAAATGAAGACATTAATTAATGCATAAGCTACTGGTGAACTTCTGCCAACAGAGTGATTCAAAAGAGAGTGATGACTCCATTTAACAGTCAATCTGCTAACATAAATCTGAATTCAGCACCTAAGATGGAAAGTAAGTATATATGGAGTAAGATGTCTCAGGCATAAAGTAGATAAGCACCAGAGACATCTCATTAATTTTTAATGGTTCAGCTTACATAGAGTCTAAATTTCTATTTAAAATCTTCACTCTTTCTGAGTGTAACTAAATTTTCTTTTATTCTCAATTTTCTTTTATTCTCAAGGTGTTCCTAGAGTGGTGCATCTGTTTTCTCTATGACTGAAGAATTCCATCCTCCAGGGAAGCGCCTGCAGGAAGATAGAAAGTAAACAATTCAAAGTAGCTCAGGAAGTACCTAAAGCTGAACAGATTAACTAGTCCCCTGTGGTGATATATTGTGTACCCTAATATATTTGCATGAAGATCAGAAAACAGAACAAGCTATTAGATTAAATAGAGAAGCCACATAGGAGTCACATACACCTTTAATCCTAGAACTCGAGAGGCAGTGATCTGGATCTTTGTGAGTTCAAAGCCACACTGGACTACATGAGATTGACTCACTCCAGGAAAGAAACAGAGCCAGGCAGTAGTGGCACACACCTTTAACCCCAATAGTTGGGAGTCACATGCCTTTAAGTTGAGACAGGAAATGATATGAGTGGGCAGAGTGAGGTATATAAGGTGTGAGGAGAGGGGAACTAGTCTTTCAGCTGAGGAAGTTCATTCTGCTAAAGGCCTATTGGCTAAGGCTTTTCAGGCTGAGGAGTCATAGAAGTAAGAGGTGGTTTGTTCCTTTGTCTTTTTGTCTTTCTCTTCTTTCAGTACTTACCCCAATATCTGGTTTCAGGTTTTTTTTTTTTTTTTTTATTAAAAGACCATTTGCAATTTGTGTTACAGTCCCCTCTTTCCCAAGTATAACCATATAGATTGCTGAGTGTCCCTCTCATAAAAGGTGAGTTGTTAAGAAGCAACTGAGATCAGACAGCCAAGCAAACTGAAAGAAGCAGAAACCAGGAGAGCATCCTGGAAAAAGTATAAACCAAGTAAGTCCCATTGCAAGGATAATCTCCAACCTGTTGAGCTACCTGCAGGATGTTCAGTGTGCTCCAGGTTCCCAGATTTGGTGAGCTGTCACCCATACCGTTGGTGATGATATAGCTGTCTTTGAGTCATTTCTGTTCTTGTAAGTAACTCCTCATCCATATTTCTGTAAATAACCTAAATAAAACGCATTGGTTCACCAAGTGGGGCTTCAGTGGTATTGAAATTATAGTCTGTCATGGACTTCCTATCTAGAATAAGTGTGTGTGTGTGTGTGTGTGTGTGTGTGTGTGTGTGTGTGTGTGCGTGCATTAATTGTGTCTAGTCAGGAAAAGTCTTATCATATAACAACATTTTATTTTATGTTACCTCACATAAATTGACAATGAATGACCAATTAATACGTCAGATACACACACTGAATTGTCTAACAGGTAATTTTCTATTTTTCTATGAGAATATTGGTTAAAATATTTTTGTGAAAATAATCAAGGAGCATTAATAATTCCTTACTGGGAGTTACTCTTTTATTTTTTTTCCTCAACATTTAGATTTTAAGTTTATTAGTGCCTATTTACAAAGATTTTGTTTTCTTTTCTAAATTATACATGGATCTTTATATGTCCACAGTTCTTTTCCTACAGAGAGTGATGTACACAGGTGTTATAAGGAAGCAGAGGAATATACCAGATTATTTGACTTTGAAATTAATATTCAAGTAATACTAACAACCTACCACTTTTTGACTGGACTTTAGGCTTTGTTCACAAAATGGATGCCATATATGACACTGTTAATGAGACCAGTAACCTGAGACGAGGCAGGTAATTGACCCTAGGCGAAAGCATACTATTACTCTGCTCCATGAGCATAGGCATAAAACAACTCTTATAATATGTTGCCATACCTATAGATCAGTGCAGAGAGTGATAAACACCGTGCACTCAGCCGAGTATGGGATATCTTTACCACACTCCTGATCAGGGATCTGTGCAAAAGGGAAAGTAAACAGATTTTAAGGATTAGTGGTGATGAATGACACCAAGGGAACAGTACTCTCCAGACACGAGAGGGCTGAAGTACATATGAACTCTCAGATATTGTAACAGTTTGCATAAGATCTACAGAAGTTCAAGCCAAACATAACACCAGCACTGAGGAGGCTGAGTGGGCACAAAGTCCCCATCTAACCAAGAAGCACTTTACAACTGATAGCTGCTGTGAGAGGGGAAATAATTTTCTTCAGAGGCATGATGCTGGGTATATGAAACATACTCTAGGACAGATCCCGCACTCAGGAGAAGCTGGGCAATAAAAGACAGATTTCAGATTTTTGTTTGTTTTATTTTTTATTATTATTATTGTGTGTGTGTGTGTGTGTGTGTGTGTGTGTGTGTGTGTGTGTTGACTTTTTGTTTTTATTTTGTTTATGAGAGAGAAAGAACAAAGTTGCATGTGTGGGAAAATGGAAGAAGATCTGGAGAGTTACAGAAGGGAAAGAATATAATTAAAATACATTTATGGAATTCTCAAAGTAAATATTTTAAAAATTATGGACAAGTGATTTCAAAATAAGTCCAGGAACTATATTATTATTTTGTTCAAAGCTATTTTTAACCATTATTTTATTACTTTCTTAATGTTTCCCATTTCCCAACTCTGATTTGTGACATTTTCCAAAGGTATACTTTGGTTTTGTTATAGTAGTATTCTGGATCTGAAGGATTTGTCTAGGAAATTATGTTTTATGCATTAGAGTTGAAAAGAAATTGATTGACTCATGTACTTGGTGTTTAGCAGGTTTGCTGTTAAGTAATTTTAAAAACATTTTTAAGCTTTCCATCACACCTAGAACACAAAATAAGCAAAGTATAAAATCCTAAGTCACATAATAACAACAGTGAATATAGATATGTACCTTTGTGTATTTTGTTTGTAAACACACACATACACACACACACACAGAGAGAGAGAGAGAGAGAGAGAGAGAGAGAGAGAGAGAGAGAGAGAGGCAGGCAGAGACAGAAAGGCAGAGACAGAGTCAAATCCTAGGGTGCAATTGGCTAAGCTAAAGAAGTTGTGTGGTTCAGGCCTGATGTTTGTCTCCAGTCCAAGACAGGGAGTTCAGCTGAAGAGAGGTAGTCCAGTTGAAAAGAGGGAAGAGGGATTCTATGAGCCAGGGACATCAAGATCATTCCTACACTGCATGTCAGCAATGATAATATTGATTATTGAACTTTTTTAGTCTTTATTTCATAAGACAGAGTTTGTTTGCGTTGCCCTGGCTGCCCTGGAACACAGTCCATAGATCAAGCTAGCCTAATTCATATTTCTGCCTGCCCCTGTCCCCCAAGTGTTGAGATTATAGTCGTGCACCACCATACCCAGCTTAGATGATAGAGTATTAAGTTTAAATTATCTTTGTTCCTTATTTTTTTATGTAGTTTGTGGTTGCTCATTAAGCTTAGATTTCCTTTTAATTGATAGTTTTGGGGGATGATATAATGAATACATATCATTTTTCAAAGGAGATAAGAAAATGAATGACAAAATTGATGATTCCAGTATTATTAAAGTTAACCAACATTCAAAAGAGTGATAGACAGAAACACAAAGTGTGTGTGTTCTTGTGTATTCATTTATCAATGTGAAGGTAACTGAGAGCCTTTAACCCAGTACCTGCCAGCAATGAATAGTATTTGTTATTAATGTTGAACACTAAAATTAGTAAAATACAAATATTACTTTTAGCTAACTATGACAAAAATATCAGTTTTTAAAATGTTGAGGTAGTGTTACCATGCAAGTCTGTATAAATAATATGAACATGAGGCTATATAGATCTATAGACCATTACTTCAACAAACCACAGGATATTGGGAAGAAAAATATTATACCCTTAACATGTGTGTAAAATACATTGCCCATGGTCAACTTCCAAAAACATTTCTAGAATAACCTGATAATCTAATAAATGTGTATTTATGGGCTATATCGCAATAAATAAAATCTCATCTATTATGTCAAGTGAATACTAAGGGAAGAGGTCAAAGGTTTTACTTCACGCCTTGAGTTTGTTCAAATATATTGTTGAAAATGGTGAAATAATTAAGAAAGGTCATTGATCATACACAGTTACTTAGTTTGGTAAAATCAGCAAGGACAGAGTTATGAAGTGGCTGTTAATAATTAAAATATTACAGTTAAAACAAATTCTATAAAATTGAGGTACTTGGTAAGATGAGTGCATAATTTGCATACAATGGTTTCCAGAAATTATCTGAAAGTGGGATTAATTTATTTTTATTAACATCTTTCAGACCAAGAATTTTCTGGAATAAATATTTATGTTTATACACATGAACTCATTATTTATTCCTGATTTTGTGTACATGTATGAATAATTTATGTACCTACTTGCCCAATCTTTATATCTATATTCCAATTCATTTAGCAGGATATACAACATGGCTCAAAAGGTTTGTCTCTCTGTTAGTGGTAATGTTCTTGAACTCCACTATAAGGTACAGATAGGTGTAGATGGCAGTGTAAGATTTTTAGGTCTTTTTTTCCAACTTTTTTTTAAATTTTTTGGGGAATTTCACATCGTACACCCCAATCCCACTCATTTGCAAGTCTTTCCGTTACTTGGCACCCTAACCCTAGTAGTATCCCCTGAGAAGAAAATTTTAAAAAAAATAATAAAAAGCAAACAAAACAAAATAACCAACCAAACAAAAAGAGATGCACTTCAATCCTCCATCTTTGCCACCTCCCCTCTTCATCTTAGTAGCACTGGGAGTTGTGGAATGTCATGAATTATACATTTTCTCCTTTCAGATTTACTTGCAAATGTTCGTTGTAATGAGTTGTTGGTCTGGTTCAAGGCCTCTGGCTTCTGATACACCATCACCACTGGACCCTCACTGAAATTCCTCTTGGATAGTCTGCTGTTGCTCCACCTCATGGAAATCCCACGGTCACGGTTCTGGAAGATCAGTCCCTTCACACATGCACTCTGGAAGGTTATGGATAGAATAGATGGTAGGGTGGGCCAACTCAAAGCCGGGGATGTGGGTCGAGGTGGTAGATGATTTGATCTGTCTAGGCCGCCGAGACTACCCCGTTTAGGTGAGGGCCAGAGCCAGCTTTTCTACGCCCATGCCATCAGGCCAGCTAACCCACCGTGGTGAGGAGTGTAGCCATCTTTCCCGAGTTTGACCCAGCTCTCCTGTAAGGTGAGGGGGGCAGGGTCAGTTCTATACTATCCAGCGAGGATTAGGTCCAGATCTCCCATGGGCAACATAGGGCAGTGCTGGGTCTTCATGGCCCTCAGATTTCAACATGAATGATTTCTATGGTCCCCTGTGCTTATCTTGGGCCTCTGAGATTAGCACAGACTCTAGCTGTAGAAGGACCTTGGACCCATCTAAAGCCCTAGGCAGCAGCTTTCCCAGACATCACCAGGGCTGTGGGTAGCAGTGCATGCTACACAGATTTGCATGTGCCCCAGCTGCAGCATGACCCTCAGACACCAACATGGCCTCAGGTGGCAGATTCATAGTTCTTGATTTTAATCTTTATGATTATTCTGAGTTTTATTAGTCTAGAAGTCTTTTATTATGAGACAAATTATGGCAGGAGTATTTTTTACTCCTCTATTGAGATAAATTACTTATTAATTTCTCACCATGTCCTGAGGATAATGAACTTTTATTATTTTCTTTGATGGGAACAAAATTTGTTTCCTGTTGTGATGGTTAAATTTGATGGTCAACAGATAGGACTGAGAGGCAGCTAGCAATATTTTTTCAAATGTATTTCTTTCTGTGAGAAGTAAAAGGAGTGCGGGTTAGTGAATCAAGTACAAAAGTCTCATCTGTTCAATGAAGTGTTCTCAGATTGAGCAAAGTATGGGCGGGGTGAGATTACAGCATGGGCAAGCTTGATGCCTTCTGATGATGGCTTTTTCTGTTGTAATTTTGCATAGACATGGAACTCCATCTTCTTCAGTCTTTAAATGTGGATTCATTCCAGCCACTCATCAAAACCCCTTAGCCTAGATGTATATTATTAAATACTGCAAAATAGCCCTTTCAAACGACATTATAGTAAATAGCTACAATGTAGATAGAGTGTCCTGTATTATCTACTGGGGCTACAGCATTGGTTCCTTTCTTTTGAGACTCCCACCTTCTTGGAATGAACACTTGCTGGTTCCCCTTGTAGGTTCCCCACATTGCGGACTGCTATTTTGAACATTATCAGCCACTGAATACATGGCCCTACCTAAAAATTCTCTCTTACAAAAATGTATGTATGTTCTATTAGTATATTTGAACTTAAAAGACGTTCTTTCCATGTAACAGAATTTAGCATAAATTATGAAAACAACTTTACGAAATGTCTGGTTGTTGGCTTATATTATGTCTTCAACCCCCCAAAGGTCAGTAATAGAGAGAATTAAGATGAGCGGTCAATTAGAATAGAGAGAAGACAATTTCTCTCAATTTTGTTGATGAAATTCAATCTCATACATTCAGATTCCTTTGGCTTCTCCAGTAGAATTTCTCATTTCATATTAGAGCTATTTATGGAAAGAGAGATAAACCAGCAATAAAGCTCAGATTTGTCTTCAGAATTCTTGATTATCAAACACCCTTGAACTGAATGTCAGTCACATCTGGAGCTCTCTTTACGCCTCATTCGATTACTTTTGTGCATGAAAATCTCAATAAATATTGTGGAGAGATATTTAGTTTCTTCGTGAATTAACGTTTCATTTCAATAAATATTTGTCAAAATAGGACTATGGTCCTAAATGAGAAACCTGTGCTTGGATATTTTTTATATTATGTGTGCTCTAATTTTCAAGTTGCCTCTTCTATATTCTTTTCATTGAGATTCTAGGGAAAGAAAACACTGTGATATCTATTTCCACTGCTTCTTATTTTTTTTCTCATTTTTATCAGTTCTTTGACAATTTTCTATAATACATTTTGTTCATATTCACCCTTCCTTCCATTCCTCCCAGATTGACCTCCTTCCCCTCCCATTTAACTTTGTGCATTTTTTTAAAAAGAAAATAGGTAGTTTTTTCTGCTTGGATACTCTTGGATGAATGGTCATTGCTAGGGGGTGATCAACTCAATAAGACTTAATGAAAACACTACAGCTGTCATTCCACTATCTGTTTTCTCTTTTCCTTAACTTACAGCATCTATGTTTCCCACTGAGATTTTTTTCTGGTATATCTTTGGATCCTAAATCATTGAGCAAATACAGGACATGAGCTGATTATTATTTCAACTGTGAATACTCTTATTCTATTTTCTGGGAGAAACATGTAATTTTGTTCCTTTGTATTCCCCAGTGGTGAGGCTGCATTTAGCCAGATGCTGTTCACCACCAATAGATTGGTCTTAAATTTAAACTGATAATTAATTGACATAATACATGAGCAATTATTATTAGCAGTCAAGCAGCATATCCTCACACCCAAATAAATAAGGCCTTCTTTGCATGAGACATTAATGGGAGTCTACTTGAGAAAAAAAAAATTCTCAGTTTCTTGTTAAAATGATTAAAAGAATTTTGTGAGTACTTCAGTTTTTGTGAAGTCAACAAACAGAGAAATGTGAAAGATAAATGTAATACGAATTGCTAAAGGGTCTTATTAATTAAAAAAAAAAACTGGAGCCAGATATTGGGGTGAAAGCTGAAATATCAGAGAGCAGAACAAGCCACAGCTAACCTTATCTTGCCAACACCAACTCCTATGCCAATCCTGTTTTCAGGAATCCTCAGACTGAAAGTCTCTGAGTCCTCACTCCTGAGGGTCCCAGTTAAACTGCTGCTTAGTTCCTGTCTCCTCACACCTTATATACCGTTCTCCACCCAGCCATGTCACTTCCTGGGATTAAAAGCATGTGTCTGGAGATCAGAGGTCATAGAGCCATGAAGAGGAGTCAGGCGGTGGTAACACATGCCCTTAATTGATCACATGGCAGGCAGAGTCTGTGTGGTCAAGGACAAGCCAAGCTTGGTGACGTGAACCTTTAATCCTAGTACCAACCATAGAGACCTAGAGGTCTGTATAGACAGGCAGTGACGAGAAAGTCTTGTGGCTGGGCTTAGAGTCAATAAGAAGGCAGAACAGCAACGCAAAAAAAAAAAAAAAAAAAAAAAAAAAAAAGCATGTGTGCTTTTCAAGCAAAGGCATGAGATCTCAAGTGCTGCGATTAAAGGCATGTGCCACCACTGTTTGACTCTGTTCCCAGTGTGGCCTTGAACTCACAGAGATCCAGAATGATCACTGCCTCCCCCCAGGTGATAGGATTAAGGGTGTGTGCCACCATTGTCTGGCCTCTATGTCTAATCTAGTGGCTGCCTCTGTTCTCTGATCTCCAGATAAGTTTATTAGGGTACACAATATATCACCACAGATTAATACTCTCAAGAAAGTTATGCCCTCAAAATCAGCAAGATGAACACAAATAAGAACTCACAGAGACTGAGGCAGCATGCACAGAGCTAGCATAGGTCTGCACCAGATGAGTTCCTGGAGCTGAAAGAAGTGGGCATATGCCCCATTCCTAACCCCAAAGCAAACTCCAATTGATAACCCCTTGCAAATGAAACAAACTACTCTTAAGTGGAGGCTGGATGCCCAGCAGTAAATAACCAACAGAAAATGAATTCAATGGCATCTTCAGAGGTTCCTTGTCTTATAATGTTATGTCAGGGCTTTTACTTTTTTAAATATGATTTTACTTAATAGTTTTTTTTTTTAATTTTACTTTAGACATTTCTTTCCATTTACCCTGCAGTTCTTTTCTGTATGCAATCTGGGTTCTAGTTCAGTGTTTATATGGGATTCATGAATCTGCAAACAAGTGGGTCTCTGTTTCTTGTGCCTTTTCTTGGGCTCATTTCCTTCTGTTTCTTTTGTACTAATGCGATGTATTAGTTTTATTTTATCTTATTGATTTTATTTATTATTATTTATTAGATGGCTTTTTTTTTCTTGGTTTTTCGAGACAGGGTTTCTCTGTGTAGCTTTGTGCCATTCCTGGAACTCACTTGGTAGCCCAGGCTGGCCTTGAACTTACAGAGATCCGCCTGGCTCTGCCTCCCGAGTGCTGGGATTGAAGGTGGGCACCCCCACCACCCACCTAGGCTTTTTGTTTTCTAATGAAAGACAGAAAGGGTTGGATCTATATATAAGGGAGGGTGGGGAGGGCTGAGAGAGGTAGAGTGTTGAAATCTTAATCAAAACATATTATGTAAAAAAAAAAATAAAACTTTTAAATAACAAGAAAAAAGAAAGATAAAGATAAATGTTCCAGTTTTATCTAATTGAGTTTTGAGACAGAAGCAAAGTCATGGAATGAGGAAAGGATGGTCTAAAAATAATAGTAGCAGATCAAGGTTGCTGGAGTTTGTAGTACCAGAGTGAAGGTAGTAGAATGCATATTAGTTAAAGGACAAAATTTATTATAGTAGGAGTCAGACTAGACTGAGCTATTGAATGAGATCCTATCACAACAGCAAAAGGCAATAAGTAATTGAATAATAAAATCTCTGATAAACAAATCGACATGCAATCTGTTAGCAGTTGCAAATGTCAAAAGGTCTGCAAAGAAATGAAAACAGTCAACATAGTGAAGATAACCTCCCTCCAAAAGGGCACAAATTAGCTGTGAGTTGTGGAGCAAACCAGGAGCTAAAAGGTAGATATACAATAATCAAGACAATTAAATATGAAATTTCAGTAAAACATAAAACAAGCATGAATTTTTGGCATCAACATTTGTCAAGAAAAGAAATAAAAGTGCCCAGCAAATATGTCACATAAAAATCCTCAGCATCACAGTCATCATTGAATGGAGATTCATGAGAAACCACATCACTGGACTTAAAATGGATACTATGAAACAGTGAATATAAATAGTTAAGGCCAGAAAGGAAGGGAAGGGGAACTCCCATGCAGTTTGTAAGAAGGCAACAAGTTTAGACCATTGGGAAGAACAGCATTCCACTTGTTCCAAACTAAGACAGAGAAAACTGCTTAGAACAACTACATGATTGACCAGTCTTGGGGGTGATTATCTACAGAAATAAGATGAAATCATAACAAAAAGGGCACCTCCATTTCAGATTTAGTTGACAACTCTCCACTTCTTCCAGGATGGATGGATATTGATAAGGAGCCAACTATGCATAATATGAAAATATTCAGCAAAAAAAATATAAATCCTTGATTTTGGACAAATAAATTGACCTGGGAGACCTTATGTTGATGAAATTAATAAAACAAAGAAAGGTAAACTGTCATTTGTAGTCTGTCACATGGATTTTATAGATATCAAGAAAATAGGAGTAACAGTAACCAGTGAGTGAAGTTAGGAAGGTACACAAGAGAGTGAGTGTGACCAGTGGGTACAAATTCCAAGTTACATAGGAAGAGAAAGTTCTGTTGTTTGGCAATGGAGCAGAGAATTGAACATAGTGTTGCATTTTATGGTATCTCATTAGTCTACACTTCTGAATTTCATGCAAAGAATCTAGAAAGAAACCAAGAAGGGGATATTCTGAAGAAATCATGAAAATTCTGTGGTGTTTACATTTATAAGAGTGAGGCTTTAATTCTTCCTCTGGCATATTATAGTTTAAAGAAACTAGAATCTGGAGTCAGAAAGCCATTAAATTATTTTAGACTGAGGAAATTCAATTAAAACAATTCAGTATAATCCATTTGAAGCAGCATATTTTAAAACTAACTCTAATATAAACACATCAGTCTTATGACAATGGGATATATGTTGCTATAGATTTGCATGTGTGTGGGCTTAATCCTTGAATAAAACACAATATATAACGAATCTTAAGCATTTGTAAAATGGTTGATACATGTTTTGTGATTTATGAATAGGAGACAGTAGCCCAAATTTATCGTTTAAATTACTGCTTATTTTGCTAACCTTCCACATTCATAATTTAGAAAGACACTTAGCATAAAGTGTATCATCATCAACTTTTGTGATACTAGTGCTGTGTAATTGGGCTTGAATAGAGAAAGTCACAATATATTGCTTTTTTCTAGGTTTATATGTCCATAGGAACTAAAGAACCTTCACAAATACATCTATAAAGCAAAAAACTGCAGGTTTTTTTTTTGTCTTTGCTTGAGACAAATGAAATGTCTTTTCATTAAGTCAGTTAAAGTTAGAATCTTATAATTCTGAGATTATAAAGGAAAACAAATTCATGAAATGTTTGAAGAAATTCTGAGTGCTCTAACTTCAACTTCATTGTTTCTATACTTAAGAAGAATTTTATGAAACAGCATACATTTCTTCCTTTGAGGCTAGGAATAAACGTTAAGTTTTACAAGGTGACTCTCAGAGTTAACTTGTGTTTAAACCTGATGTATCTAATGGAGTCAACAGCAGTCACCATTATGGAGATGGTAAGTAACCTACCGTTTTTCATAATTATGAAAGCTGGTGTCAAAACAGATTCTTTACATGTTGACTTCATCTTCAGACACTAAACCAACCCTGTAGCGGACCATATTAAATTATTTTATATAATTTTGATTTCTTGTTAAAATTGTTTTTTCAATTAAACAATTTCCAAGTAACCTTATCTGTTTCTCAGGCCTTTACTTCATGATACTATGTTATCAACCAACTCCTTCTATTAGAAAATGTTTGCCACTTTACTCATCACACTACAGATTATTCATCTACCATTTAATTCGTGAATAACAGAAATGTTCACCCTAATTTTTCAGTTTTGCCTTTTTGCTTCTGTTCTTTAATCATTTTTTCAATGTACCTTTTATATCATGTGTTTTAGCTAATTTATAATTGTATTCATTTACTGTTTTCCTTTAATGATATTTTTGTTTCATGGCTTAATCAGAAATAAAAACTATATTTTGGGAGGGACTTAAAAGTGGAATTTGGCCAGGTGGCAGTGGTACACGCCTTTAATCCCAGCACTCAGGAGGCAGAGCCAGGTGGATCTCTGTGAGTTTGAGGTCGGCATGGTCTACAAGAGATCCAGGACAGGCACCAAAACTACACAGAGAAACCCTGTCTCCAAAAACAAAAACAAAAAAAAGAAAAGAAAAGAAGTGGAATTTGAAAACTAACAGCTCTAAGATTGCTTAAATTGAATGCAGTTTGTGTGTCAGGTCTGTGATGTTAAAATAAGTGACAGACTGATAAAAGACAAATTCAAGATTCCAGAATAATTTGAGAAATCTTTATCAGTTCAAAATAATTGAATCTGAAAAACTGGATCCTTTTGCATTTGATGAGTAAGAAGTACCAATAAAATTCCACAATAGTCAATTTGGTAGCAACAAAATATCTCAGCTTATTTTAGAAAATTAAGTAATTGTTGTGGGGGAAAACTACCAAACATATCTAGACTGTTTACTGATTAAGTCCACACACTTTCCTAATAGTTGCTCTCAAAACAGACATTAATTTAAGCTATGGATTCATTCAATATTAATAAATGGAGCCATGGAACATAATTATTCATTCATTCATTTATACACTCATTCATTAATTCAATAATCATTAGGTGACTCTATGGAGACTGAAAAAATGCCAAAATAACAAGAATACACCCCAGATTAAAAGCAAGCACACCTACCTTTTGGAGCTTATATTTATCATATTTTTGTAGCCAATGGACATTTAACACATTCAAGTAACAAGTAATTTTCACAAAATACTTTAGTTTGTAAATATTTTCTAAGATTAACTTTCAAAACTAAAAACTACATTTGAATATTTTATCATTCTGGTTTTGGTGTATTTGAGTACCTTCTAAACTTCTAAAGCCTAAAATAATAAGGAAATTGCAAGATTTTCAGTAATGAGACCCGTGTCACAAATGGACAATATTGTACCTGACAATTTGTGAAAGGTCACTTTCAAAATTCAGATTTATAAAATATTTATAAAATATTCAGGCTAGGGAGAATGCTCAGTAATTAGAAATGTTTACCTTGTAAATCTGATGTCCTGTGTTAAGACCGCTCAAAACTTATGGAAAGGCCAGATGCAGCAGATAGCCTGTCCCAAAGACCTGAAATCTCAGCACTCTCCACCAAGGAAAAGGGTAGAAAAGCAGGAGAATCTCCAACAACTCATTAGGGAATTAATTTGGCTTGACCACTGCTGAAGGGACTCTGTCTGCAACAAGGTGAAAAGTTCTGAATCAACATCAAAAAGTTGTCCTCTGTCCTTTACACAGGGGGCAGGGCTCTCCCACTCCTGCATCTGCCAGGAACACATGTCATAGAATATTAGTTGAAGATGTGTTACATTTGTTTATGCTGTGAAACATTTTTTAATGATGCAAAGATGTGTTGCATTCTTTTATGTGGCATTTGTTTAACTCTGTGAAGTTGTGTTACTTTGCCTGTCTAAAACACCTGATTAGTCTAATAAAGAACTGAATGCCCAATAGCAAGTTAGGAGAAAGAATAGGAGGGGCTGGCAGGCAGAGAGAATAAATAGAAAAAGAAGAAGAGAAGGGGGAGGAGCAAGAAAAGGAGAGGAGGATACCAGGGGCCAGCCAGCCACCCACCCAGCCAAACTGCCAGTCATGGAGTAAGAAGGAAAGAAAGGTATATAGAATACAGAAAGATAAAAGCCACAAGGCAAAAAATAGATGGGATAATTTAAATTTAAAAAGCTAGAAACAAGACAAGCTAAGGCCAGGAATTTATAAGAAAGAAAAGCTTCAGTGTGATTTATTTGGACACTGGGTGTCAGGCCCCCAAAAGAATAAACAGTAAAAAACAACCAACAACAAACACATGCCCACTCACATACCTACACTCCAATTCATTGTATTACCACGTAATACTAAAAGTATAGAATCAGCAAGGACCTCAATTGAAATTAAGTCCATTGTTGCACTCTTATTCATTAACATTTCTATAATTCATTAAATACTTTGAAACACAATGTTCATCTGCCACCACAGTGATGATTCAACTAAATCATCTGGAATATTCACTAATACAAGAGCTATTGTAATACAAACAGTTCACAGTTTAAAAACACACTTAAAAATGTGTTATATTGATTTAAAGAGCAAATAAAACATTATTTTTAGCAAAGTGTATTCAATTAATTTTTCAGAAAAAAAATAAAATAATGCTTTGGAAACATTATTTGATAGAGACCTTTACTTTCATTCCCTAGTTTACAAAGGAAAAATAAAAATATTAAGCTTGCACAAATATAAATGTGTCTGTATCATATAATGTAGGAAAAAGCTTTTCAATACAACCAAATATATAAAAATTCTCCTAATTTTTTATTCATTATAATTTATACCATATGCATAGTGTATTTTATTACATTAAAAAATAATATAGATCAATAATGAATACCTGCAATAATAGTACTTTAGAGACCAAACTAGCTAGAAAGTACCAGAACTGTCAGGGCTGCAATAGAGAGACCTGTCACACACACACACACACACACACACACACACACACACACACACACAGAGAGAGAGAGAGAGAGAGAGAGAGAGAGAACAAACAAAAACTGACAGTCAAACAAAACAGAAATTAATGAATAAAATGCCAATTATATTAGAAGCTATGAAAATTGATATTTTACAAATTGAGCAGAAAATCCTAATTGTAATCAGTTAAAGTTCATAAAAACAGTAATTTTCTTTCTTCATCTACTAAGAAGTCTTAGTAAAAGCAATAAGAAATCTTATAATAATATAAGAAATACTAATTTGCTTTAAATCAGAAACTTAATGGATTTCAATTGATGTTAATTTTCAACAGTGTCCTCAAAAAATAAATGATGTCATTGTTCTGATAATTAGATTTCTACAGCTATAAAGTTTCTTGTTCTAAACAAAAATAACGTCAATTATTATTAACCTGGCAATGCTACTGCATATAAAAGAAATGCTCAGAACTAATGGACTTTCTTGACTATAACAATATGCCCCATTACAAGGGCTGATTTAATCATTATCAACATAATAATGAAATTTCTAAACTACACAAGGATATGGTTTACAAAAATGTTTGACAGTATAGGCCTTGAAATCAAATTTAAGGGTAGTCACAATAGAAACAGAGAATGTATTACATGCATGAATATCAATACTGACTAGTATAAAAAAGAGTGCAGACTTAATTTGTGTTATGCATGCATTTTGGTAAACATTTTTAGAAGCTTTTTGATATCTTTGTAAAGGATACAGGATTAATCATGACTATGGAATATGTAGCAGTTCTGAGTAGTATATGAGTCATGTGATCACAGTGGCCTCATAGCCTGGAAGTACAATCCTTAGAAATACACTGAGGATCTTGGATAATTGATACTCTACACATTTTATCTTTCCTCCTTTCTCCTGTCCCTGGTAATGACTCTACTGTGATTCAGAGTAGATTTCTTATAGTTCTTATAATTTAGTAGTTGGGTTTTACAGTTAGAAACTGAAAAAAACTTTAAAGGTTTACATATTTAAGGCAAAAGCACATTTAAATTATCTCGTCAAAGCTATAGCCTTGAAAGATGTAGACATATCATAAAACATGTAAAAACTAATCTTTTTAAAAGTAATGCTTTCATTTAACCTCTGCAAATTTTATGCATGTATACAATGTATTTTGATCTTGTCCAACCCCCTGCCACACATCAAGCTTACTCCATCCCAAATTCATGTCTTCTTTTTTGTTTAATCATTGTTATTATTGATAACCCTTCTGAGACAAATTAGTTCTTACCATATGCACCTGAGCATGAGGCTACCACTATATATATATATATATATATATATATATATATATATGTGTGTGTGTGTGTGTGTGTGTGTGTGTGTCTGTGTATACACACACATATATATACATATATATGCTATAATATATATGATTTATATAATATATTAAATACATATATATAGCTGGGTGGTGGTGGCGCATGCCTTTAATCCCAGCACTTGGGAGGCAGAGGTAGGTTGATCTATGTGAGTTCAAGGCCAGCCTGGTCTACAAAGTGAGTTCCAGGACAGGCACCAAAACTACATGGAGAAACCCTGTCTCAAAAAAACAAACAAACAAAAAATACATATATATATAATACACATAAGTATGTATTTATTGACACAGTAATGAGGAATCTTCTTGAGGAGCAATGATTTCTTTGGAGCTCTGTTTAACTTGGTCCTCCTTACCACAACATGCAAAGAAACTTAAAACGAAAAGAACTCTGTATCCAAACCAGGTCAGTGTATACACTACAGAAAAAAGTACTTGCTATTGTGAGAAAACTAAAAAGGATGCTCTCTCTAGTGTTGATTATTCATAAAACATAGTAATACATGTTTTAAATTCTTGAAGTTAAAGTGAAAGAGTAACTGAATCTTATTCTGATTAAATAAATCATTCAGTTCAAAACTTTGATTTTTATTTTCAACAAACTCACACTCACACAAACGCACACACATACACACACTAGGAATCCTAATAAATCATTCAACACATTAACCAACTCTTTCTGAAATACTAGTCATATCTTCATAAAAGAGTCTTGCTAACTTGACAACCTTTTTTGCAAAGATTATATCACACATTAAAAATGCTGACCATATCCCAGATTAAATACTGAAATTGCAAAGCTAGGTTTTTAAATTTGGCCTATCAGCCCCCCAATTTTTTTTTTATCTTTAGACAGATTCTCACTGTGTGGACCAAGCTTTCCTAGAACTTGTGGACCTCCTGACTCAACTTGCATAATGGCATAATTATAGATGCACACCAACATACCATGCAAATAATGTTTTGAATTCCATCATTTTATTAAAAAGTGCTTGTTGTATCTACATGATTATTAAAGGATTAAAACTGAGCCCTGAATTTAGAATACAGATTATTAAAAATTTATTTTATTTATAAATTTGTTAAAACTAACCAAACCATTTCCATTACAAAGTCAGAATTAGTGTTTGTAATGTTACAGAAAAGTCTAACATAACAGCACAGCCCTCCTGGTATTTTATAGCCAATGTATAAGACCTAAAAGTGCAGGTTTAAAACAGTCACTAGGTAGCTTGGAAAGAACAAGTAAAATACAATCAATGTGCTTATAAATAGCCTGAGAAGATGGCTGTCTTGTAAAAGGCCAAAGGACAAAAGTTTATTTCCCTGCACCCATGTCTGATGGTTCATAATCCCTGTAACTTCATCTCCACAGCATCAGACATCCTCTTCTGGTCATCACAGGCAACAGAAATCATGTGCACATAGCCCTACAAAGATACACCAACAAATCTATAATCAGCACTCATATCTAATCTTAAAATATTACATATATATAATTTTTAAAAATGAACACAGACAAAATTGAAGCAATGTCTTTTAAAGTATACACACACAGACACGTATAAACATATTTTTCTACTCTCAACTTGTGCATAGTTAAAGCTCTTTGAGGGACTGTTCTTTCTTGGACTATATGTTCTGTAACTTTTTTTATTAAGAGATTTTCTATTCATTTTACTTAACAACCACAGCTTCCCCTGTCCTCCCTCCTCCCACTCCCCCAGCCTTCCCCCCCCACCCCCCCCCCATTCCCATCTCCTCCAAGGCAAGATCTCCCATGGGAAGTCAGCAGAGCCTGGTATATTCAGTTGAGGCAGGTCCAAGCCCCTCCTCCTTGCACCAAGGCTGTGCAAAGTGTCTCACCAAAACTGGGGGTAAGGCAGGGTAATGGAGGGCAAGGGATGGGGGATGAGATCTTAGAGGAGCAGGAGGTTTGAGCTGGAATGGAAACAGACTGAGAGAGCAAGGAAAGAGATACCATGATAAATGACACCATGGGAGTAGGGAGAAGCAGAGTGCTAGGGAGGTTCCCAGGAATCCACAAGGATGACTCCACCATAGACTACTGGCTATAGTCTAGAAAGTGCCTGAGCTGGCCTACACTGGTAATCAGATGGCTGAATATCCTAACTGTCATCATAGAACCCTCACCCAGTGACTGATGGAAGAAGATGCAGAAATACACAGCCAGGTCCCAGGTGGAGCTCCAGGAGCCCAGTCGATGAGAGAAAGAGAAGGGATTCTATGAGCAAGAAATATCAAGACCATGTTTGGAAAAAGTACAGAGACAACTGTAACACCTTTTTAAAAAACATCACCAAGCTTACTTTTCCTTGCAACAATGGGAATTTTATTTTAATATTCTACTGAAACTGTAAGTCATGTCTATGGAAATAAAATGAAAACATCAGTGTTTAAATGCTATACAGAATGCAAAAAAAAGTGTATGTGTGGTCTCAATGTAAATGTGATCCTTTTAATTTTTCCTCTGTTCTAATATAGATTCAGTTAATTGAGATAAACTACTTTTTATTGTGCTGTGAACTATTATATACAAGGATACAGATGCTTCAAAATTTTACCTTGGTCATCTATTTTTATATTTATATTAATTAAAAATCTAAATCACTACTGCAATGAAATCATCAACTTTAAGTTGTATCTTGCCTTAATGAGTTGCCAATTAAGCTAAAAAAATTCACTGGATCATTTGAAAGTAAAATATAATTATGAGATTCACATGAATTAAAAAAATCATTCTAAAAATAGTGTGACTATTGATTTGAGGACTTTTAAAAATCCACATAGATTTTTATTCTAAGTTGCCAAATGTTTCTGAACAATTAAAGAAAATTCAATGAACATCTGATGAAGTACAATTGCTACAAAATATAAAGGCATCAATCTCATCTATGAACACATATGCATTCACATATTTTAATTATACCTATGAGACTTCTTTAGGCTTCTGCTCAATTGAGCCAGCCAAATGAACATATAATAACCATCTGAAAAACCAGATAATGGGCTAACTAGACACAACAATGGGTTAAGTGCTTCTTTTGCAAAAATAAGTACCTGAGTTTGCATCACTCCCAAACCAGATAAAAGGCAGCACTTATGGGCAAGACAGATGGATCCTAAAGCTTTCTGGGTAGCAAACCTATACAGACAGCCCTACATCTAGTGAAAGACCCTATTTAAAAAATAAATATGGTGGTGGTGGCGCACACCTTTAATCCTAGCACTTGGGAGGCAGAGGCAGGCAGATCTCTGTGAGTTTGAGGCCAGCCTGTTCTACAAGAGTGAGTTCCAGGTCAGGCTCCAAAGCTACACAGAGAAACTCTATCATGGAAAAACAAAACCATAAACAATAAATAGATAGATAGATAGATAGATAGATAGATAGATAGATGATAGATAGATAGATAGATAGATAGGTAGATAGAGAAGAACACCCAACATTAACTAGGGCTTTCACACACATGTTCACACATGTACATGCATTGTGTCAAGTACACACATGCATGTATCTATATCACATACATATGAAAATATTTACTATTAACAAAAATATGATGTTGTCCTAAATAGATAGGCTAAATAGTGCAATTGAATGAGCTGTTTTTCTGAATTTCTGAGAATTTTTTGAGGGAGGGAATATAACATAGGACAAAAAAACCACAGAGGCTCATCTGCATATGTAATTAATTTTATTTAATGTAATTAAATAATTTAAATTAACTTAGTATCAGTGCTGAGGATAAAATATGTGGTCAGGTATAGGAAACAAAGAGAGATGAATAAAAACCCCTAACAAAGGAAAAAAACAATGTAAATGCATTGCATATACACATATGTGTGTGTATATCTGATACAATTATATATACACAAGTAAACAAAAGAAGTAAGTTACATCTCTTTCATAACATAGCATAGCATTTCTTTATAAAAGTGTAATGATATTCATCTGTATCAAAATTATGAGATATTTATTGGCAAAGGAAATGGAAATTTCTTAAACAATATTTTTGTTGTTCTAGATTGAAAGTTTTAACTACAGCCAGGACAATACCTTTGTACCTTAATGATTAATCTTCCCTTTTTAACACGTTTTATTGCAAAAATGTATTTAGTTTGCTTAATATAAAGTCTAATGTCTTTGCTGTACTAGAATAGAAAAGATGATGTTTCACTCCTCAGAGTTCTACATACAAAATTTCAAAATACTTTATCTGTGTTATTTACAGAGTAGCACATAAATTATGCATCCCGATGCTTTGGATAAAAAAAAAAGATAACTGTGAAATAATTAGGGACTAAAAATGAAGGTATCCAGCAGTCATTTACAAATAAAATACACTATTTGGAATTAAAAAGCCTTACTAAAGATATAAATTTATTTATGTTGCATTATTTGCTTTAATGTACAAGTAAGAAATGACAAATAATAATTGTTACTGGCATCAACTCACACCTATTTTTTTTCATTTATTGGTGATACTGTCTCCTTTATTTATCATTCTACTCAATGGAAATAAATTAATTTGAAATGTAAGTCAACCACCTATCATTTCACTGACAACTACTCTGAGTTATGTCATCTTAAGCTCTTTGTGAATTTGTACCATACACAGTTGTCCAAACTCATTTTGATGGAGGGTAGATTATTCAGACATACACAGATTTTTAGAAAAGTTTTAAGTACTCTCTCTCTCTCTCTTTTTTACTCTCTCTCCCTCCGATGTGTGTGTGTGTGTGTGTGTGTGTGTGTGTGTTACTATACATACATGTGTGTCCAGTTCAAATGTGTGGAAGCCAGGAAATAATCTCAAGTGTATTTCTTCAAGAGCCATGTACCTTATTATTATTATTTTTTTAGCAGAGTCTCTCAATGGGACTTGGGGCTCACAAATTAGGCCAGTTTGGGTGGCCAGAGTACCCCAAGGACCAACTTGTTTCTTCCTACTTGTGCTATGATTACAAGTGCTTGTCATTGTGTCTGGCTTTGTACACGGGTACTGGGGTCAACTGAGGTCCTCCTGGTTTCATGTCCATCTCTTTACCAATTGATCCATTCTTTCCAGCACCAGGAGATGACATTAGAGAGAAACAAAGCAGGTCATGGTGGTATGAGTCTCTAATTCAGCCACTAAGTAAGCTGGGAGAGAAAAACATTAAGACAAAGCCCTCATGGGAATTTTAACAATAATCTGTCTTGAAGTAACAAGTGTAAGGAAGTCACAAATGTTTCCTGAGGATAGTGCTCATCTGGCATTGAGAAGACTCTGAGTTCAGTTCCCAGTATGCCATAAGTTAATTTTAACATGAAAGAAATTATCCTAATAGATAGCATAATAAAAAAATAACAATTATATTTACATGTTACTGCATTATAAAACATGTGTCATGAGTCCTAAAACCATTACACCCAAAGACTTTAAAAATAAAATAACTTGACACTCATGCAAAAAAATTTCTACCACTTATATAAATCTGAGTGTTTACTCAATTTTAAAAATTCTGGCAGTTTTATAAACTCAGTGGACTAGTTGTCTGAGATTTTAGAGTTCTAGACAGTATAGTCTATTTATTTCATTTCTTCACAAATTTATAATAGTTTATTTCCTCTCATATGAATTTTAGGATGACATTTTCCTAATTAATTAATTATACTATAGTAATTGCTTTCATGTCTTGGCCATTCAATATTTAGTTCTGATGCTACATATCATATATATGGAAGTCAATATGTATCTTTGTATGTGTAATGACAGATAATATTGACTGAATTGAAAAAAAGAACAGTTGTCAGCAAAATAGAAATAAGCACCCTTCACTAATATAATAATATTAATGAGGGAAGGAAGTGGTAAAAAACAGTCATAGATTTGCTATAATTCAATGTAGACATCAAAATCTGAGATTGGCTTCAGGCCTGCCTATATTGCTTTCTGATTTATACTGTTTGAATATATCTTAAAAAGATGAGCTATAGGTACATCCATTAAACATAGATAGGAAGTATTTTAATGCTTAATAAGTCTCCATAATGTGACATGTCTCTCTTGACCAGTTGCAATAATTTTCTTTTCACTGAGTCTTACAATTTAAAGAAAAGGTCTGATAATTCAAAAGGAAGCAAGATTTTCCTATTATAATTGAGGAAAGAGGAATGAAGATATAACAGAAATGCTACAGTGATATTTTGGGTCCAAAAAATAAGAGAGAGAAAGCACTAAAGGAATGATGGTGCTGGAACTTTCCTCATGAGGATTTAGCAGCTCCTTCAGTATGTAGAAAGGACATTTTATACTCATTAATAGAGGTTCCCCCTAAAATAAGAAAACACACCACGTCCATCTTAATTAAAAAAAAAATTTTAGTAATAAGTTTAAAAGCCTTTCCTTCCTGATTCTCCAGTGTCAGTCACATGCCCATGTCTATCAGCCCAGTCCTTGTATTTTATCATGAGGAATGGTGATACCTCTGTAAATTCCTTTAATGTACAGGATTGTTTTAGCTATCCTGGGCTTTATGGTTTTTCCATATGAAGTTGAGTATTGTTCTTTCAAGGTCTATAAATAATTGTGTTGGCACTGAATCTGTAGACTGCTTTTGGTAAGATGGCCATTTTTAATATGTTAATCCTCCTGGTCCATGAGCATGGGAGATCTTTCCATCTTCTGCTGTCTTCTCCAGTTTCCTAGTTGCCTTCTTAAAAGACTTGAATTTCTTGTCATACAAGTCTTCCACTTGTTTTCCTAGAGTTACCCCAAGATATCTTACGTTGTTTATGGCTATCATGAAGAGCATTGATTCCCTGATTTCTTTCTCAGTTCATTAGTTAGTTTATCATTTGTATATAGAAGGGCTACTGTTTTTTGTTTGTTTGTTTGTTTGTTTGTTTGTTTGTTAATCTTGTATCCAGTCCTTTCACTGAAGGTGTGTATCAGTAGTAGGAGTTCTCTAGTAGAATTGTTGGCATCACTTATGTATATTATCACATCATCTGTGAAAGCAATATTATGACTTTATCCTTTCCAATTTGTGTTCCCTTAATCTCCTTGATGTAGAAGGTCTTATTAATAAAAACAAACCTGGAGCCAGGAATTGGGGTGAACGCTGAAAGATCAGAGAAGTTGAACAAGCCGCAGCTACTTTGCCTCACCAGTTCCTCAGCTGATCCTGTTTCCTCAGACTGGAAGCCTCTGTGTCCTCATCTGAATGGGTTTCAGCTGAACTGCTGCTCAAAAGCCTAAAAGCTTAACCAGCCTAAGTTCCTGGTCCTCATGCTTTATATACCTTTCTGCTTTCTGCCATCACTTCCTGGGATTAAAGGCTCTTGTTACCATGCATGGCTGTTTCCAGTGTGGCCTTGAACTCACAGAGATTCAGGCAGATCTCTGCCTTTGGAATGCTAGGATTAAAGGTGTGTGTGTCACCATTTTCTGGCCTCTATATCTAGTGGCTGTTCTGTTCTCTGACCCCAGATAAGTTTATTAGGGTGCACAATATTTTGGGGAACACAATTTCACCATACCTTCAGTTGTCTTAGTGCTCTAGTCAATGCTTCAAATATTATATTGAATAGATACAGAGAGAGTGGACAACACTGTATTGTTCCTGATTTTAGTAGAATTGCTTTGAGTTTCTCTCCATTTAATTTGATATTGACGATAGGGCTTGTTGTCAATTGCTTTTATTATATTGAGGTATAAGGTACTCTTTCTAAGACTTTTATCATGAAAGGGTATTGGATTTTGTCAAAGATTTCTGGCATCCTATGAGGTGATCATTCAGCATTTTTTTTTCTTTCAGTTTGTTTATGTGGTGGTTTACATTGACTGATTTTCATATGTTGAAGCATCCCTGCAGGGACATTCATTGTATAGATAAGTGGTTCTCAAAATTCCTAATGTTGTGACCATTTAACATATTTCCTCATGTTGTGGTGATCCCCCCAAACAAAGTTATTTTCATTACTACTTCATAGTTATAATTTCACCACTGTATGAAACATAATGTAAATATTTCATATGCAAGCTATCTGATATGCAAACTCTGTGGGGTTTGCAAATTACATGTTCAGAAACACTGGTATAGAGAACCAGAAAGCTGACTAACAAACTATTGCTGTTATATCTTGAAAAAAATGAACATTAATCCATGAGTTTTTCTTACAGACTGGAAAAGATCTGTTAATCTGTTAAATCTAATGGTTGTGTAGAAAATGCTTTAATTAATAGCATGTTTTCTGATTTTCTGTTTTTGAGTGTGTTTTTTCCTTACTTTTCTTTTCTATTCTGTTATTTTGTTTTGTTTTGTTTGTTTCTTTTCCTGTTTGATTTCTAAAGAGAGAGAGAAAGAAAGGACATAGATTGGGAAGGTGGAAAGAATCCAGGAGGAATGAAGGAAGGAAAACTAAAATCTGAATATACAATAGAATTTTTTTCAATAAAAACTGAATCAAAAGAACAAATTCAAATAAAAACTAATTTGATAAATTATTGAACTCAATATCACTGCATGCTTTACCATTTAGCTAAGTATATTATACACATTTTCTTGTACTGAAGAGAATGTATTTAAATTAAAAATCTCTGAAAAGACCATGAAGTCATCACAGAAAATAAGAAATATGTTTTGAGATTCATTTATAAAGAAAAATAAAATTTTAAAAAGACTGTCACTTCAACATACCTGTATCATTCCATAATTTTACATTCTTAATTTTGATAATTTGGAAGGTCTTAAAATCATATTTGACAATTTTACTTACCACCATTTTTTCAGATGACTTAGGAATTACTTTGCATAACTCAAATCATATAATTCATTTTTATTGATTTTCCCATGTTAAAAAAAAGCACTGTTGGATTTTAATTATCATAGATAATACAACTTTTCAATCTGAAGCAATCAGATGAGTCTAGTTCAATAGGATATTGGCAGTGAACTGCAAAAATATAGCAGATATGTTCAAGATCTATTAAAATAAGTGCCACCAGGATCATCTGGATATCCATCTATGAACAGTATGTATCTACTTCAGTGCAGTATAGGAACAAGAGTTGGTCTTATTATTTCCTTTTATTATTATGACCTATGGTTTCAAGTGAGAATAGTGTCATATTACTAAATGGATTTGAGGTAAATAAATGAAAACATGCAGGGTGTTTCAATTATAGACATATGCTAGTATAGTGTTGTGCTGATGGTCATGATCATCAATTATGTTAAAGGAAAGGGGTAGTTCTGTAAATGGTTGCCTCACCAAGACCTAGGCTCTCCTGAGAGAAATGCTAGTGACGTGTAGGTTTTTAACTTAAATACACCAAAGCAAGCAGATGACAGTGTCTACAATAACATGATAAAAGTATGAGGAATAAAAACCTAAGAACATGTCATATTCTGTAGGCAGAACAGATAAGAACTGAAAATTCTACAGGAGTAGTAGACACTATGGTCTTCTATTTTGCTTTATGATGTGATGAATGTCAAATGACACTTGGGTAAGTAAAAGGTTTATTCGGATTATAATTCTGTGTCACAGCCTCTCATTGAGGGAAGTTAGGGAATGAACTCAAGAAGCAGTCTGAAGGCATGCACAAAAAGAGGCCAGGGAAGATCATGGCTTACTGGTTTGTACCCTGGCTCACAGTCAGTTAGAGTTCTGGTATATCCCTGGCCCTTTTTCATAGGAAAGAAATACCACAGTAGTTTGGGCCCTACTACATCAACTAGAAATCATGAAAATGCCACAGGATAATCTGATAAAGGCATACTTCAGCTGAGTTTCCTCTTCCCAGGTATTCCGGGGGCAAACAAGATTAATCATCACAAGTCGGCTCCTTGTCTACTTGACCAAAACTACAACATTTCTAAACCATAATTTTAATGTTCTACTCTCCAAGTTCTTATGTTGATACCACAATTAAAAATATTCCAACTTTAAAACCCCTACAATCTATAAAATATCCAAGATCTCTTGAAAACACCTAACTCTCAAAACTATGAGCTCCTGTAAAATTAAACAATTAAATAAAAACAGCAACCAATGTATGTCCACTTATTCCAACATGGAATACCAGCTTTTTTTCTGTAATAAATACCACAGACAAAAGTAACTTGGGTAAAGAGTTCATTTATTTGGCTTACACTTTCAGGTCACAGTCCATCCCTGAGGGAAACCAGAGCAGAAACTCAAA
>CABHPP010129658.1:0-16625 GCA_902168425.1 Peromyscus attwateri | reverse complement strand
GGAGATTCTAAAAGCCATAAGGGCTTGGGCACATGTGATGCAGGCTCTAAGAAACCACAGATGCCATCCCAGATTATTACATTCAGAAAATTTTCATCACTATAAATGGAGAAAATAAGATACAATTTATACAATATCTATGTACAAATCCAGTCCTCCATAATGTACTAGAAGAAAAAATCCAATCCAAGGAAGCTAACTACACACATGAAAACACAGTAAATGAATAATATAACATCAGCAAAACCAAAAGAAGAGAAACACACACACACACACACACACACACACATACACACACACATACACAAACACACACTAACATACTCTCATACACATACCATCATCACCACCAATAACAACAATAACAACACCAAAATAACAGGTATTAATAATCATTATTCCTGATATCTCTCAATATCAATGGCCTCAATTCCCCAATGAAGACACAAATTAACAGTATGGATTCAGAAACAATATCCATCCTTCCACTGCATACAAGAAACACACTTCAACATCAAGGATAGAGATTACCAAAAGGTGAATGTAGGGAAAAACATATTTAAAGCAACTGAAACTAAAAAGCAGTCTTGTGTAGCTGTTTTATTATCTACCAAAATAGACATCAAACAAAAATTAATCAAAAGTGATGGGGAAGAATGCTCCTTAGTCATCAAAGGAAAACTCCAATATGACAATTCAATTATTAATATCTATGCCCCAAACACAAGGTCACCCACTATTGTAAAAGAAATACTTCTACAGTTTAAATGACACACTGACTCTCACACAGTGTTTGACAGGGGTAAATTTCAATACCCCACCTTCAACAATGGACAGGTCATCCAGACAGAAACCAAATGGAGAAATATTGGAGCTAATGGATTTTATAAACCACATGAACCTAACATACTACAGAACATTCCACTCAAAGAAAAAGAATACACCTTCTCAGCACCATATGGAATTTTTTCCAAAGTCGATGACACATTGGGACATAATTCAAGTCTCAACAGATATAAGAAAATTAAAATAACTCCTTGCATCCTATCAGACCACCATGGATTACAGCTGGATATAAAAAAAAAAAGCTTAAAAACATGAAAACTGAACAACACTCTACTAAAGAAAATGGGTCAAGACAGAAGTAAAGAAGGAAATTAAAGAGTTTCTAGAATTCAATGAAAACGATTACACAAGATATCCAAACATGGACGACACAATGAAAGTAGTGATATGAGGAAACTGTATAGAACTGAGTGTCTACATAAAAAAAGGAAAAGACTTCATATTTGCAACTTAACAGCACACATAAAAGAACTAGAACAAAAACAATAGGTATACCCAAAGGAATAGACAGGAAGAAAGTATCAAATAAGGGCTAAAATTCAGTAAATAGAAACAAAGAAAAATACAAGAAATCAATGAAACACAGAGTTAGTTTTTTGAGGAAATCATTAAGACAGACAAACCCTTATCCAAACTACCTGAGAGAAAATTAATCCTAATTAGTTTTGGATTATTAAGAAATGGCTACTTGGGACAATAAGAAATCACCTATGCCTGATTCACTGATTACATATTGGTAATCCCAAAAGTAGACAAAACTGGAAAATTTTTGTTGTTGGTGGTGGTTTTTTGAGACAGGGTTTCTCTGTTCAGTGTTGGTGCCTGTCCTGGATCTCGCTCTGTAAACGAGGCTGGCCTCAAACTCACAGAGATCTGCCTGGATCTGTCTCCCGAGTTCTAGGATTAAAGGCATGTGCAACCACCACCACCACCACCACCACCACCACCACCACCACCACCACCACCACGCCCAACTCTGATTTGTATTGATTCATCCTGAAATTGTTTTCCAAAATGCAATGAAGTGTCCCAGCTTAACCTCTGCAGAGGTACTCAGGTTCAGGACAATATGTCTTTTTTTTTTTTTTGGTTTTTTTGTTTGTTTGTTTTTCATCACAGGGTTTCTCTGTGTAGCTTTGTGCCTGTCCTGGAACTCACTCTGTAGCTCAGGCTGGCCTTGAACACACAGAGATCACCTGGCTCTGTCTCCTGAGTGCTGGGATTAAAGGCATGCACCACCACCACACAGCTGACAATATCTCTTAAAGTCATTTTTGGTGTGAGTCACTGGTCCATGTCAAATACCAAGTATGATAGCAGAGCCAGACAGATCTCCTTGAATTTGGTCTTCATAGTGAATATGATAGAAAGACCTTTATTAATAATACACACACACACACACACACACACACACACACACTCATAAATAAAGTTGAATATAATTTTGCTCTGTTGTTTGAAACAAGATCTCATTACAAAGATCCAGCTAGCCTAACACTCACATTGTATACTTTAATGAACAATATATATTGAATATATGGAATAGATAAAACAAATATAAATAATTTAAATTGAATATATAAAACAAATTCCAATGAACTTTTCACTCTATACCATTGACTCATTACTGAAAACTTGAGTTTTCTATACAAGAGGGAGTTTCAAAACAATTGTCTAATCCTGACTTGTCTAATCAAAATCTATAGGAACAGTAGTAATTTATAATTTCAATAAGCTCTAAAATTCTGATAATAAAAAATATAACAAGATTTTTAAATATAAAATAACAAATGCCTCAAAACAACAGTTATGAGTTTGTTTGCCTTATAACATTTCCAGTTTTACCAAGGAGCTTACCTATGAGGATCACCCATGCTGTCTCAGGAACATTCAAGACTCTAGCAGTATCTGAAGTCTCAGAAGGCATTGGGGCACCCATAGAATGCTCGGTAAAGCAGCTGGGCACCAGGATGTATAAGGAAGGCATTTGGACTCAAAGAAGGATCTGGAGAGTGGTATAGAGACTAAGGAATCAGAAGGCAACCTGGAGGCAGGAAAGTCCTTAAAAAGGGTAGGTGGATTGTTGTCTCACTTTCCCTGTATCAGATTCCCATGTATATGACCATTGCAAGCTCTTCCCTGCACTGTTCTCAGCATCCTGCTATTCCTAACAACTACAACAGCAGCACTATGACTTCCAAGTCTCTGGGTTAAATCATTAGCCTAAGTTGACTCCTTGTCCAGCTAGATCCAGGTCCAGGGGGTTTCCAGGGACTAGTTCTAGGGCTACAAGTGATCAGGCCAGGTGACTCCAGGAACAACTCCTCCAGCTCCACAGGTATTTGAGATAGGCAAGACAAGAGCTGGGTTGGTGCACAGGGCCTGTGAGATTTTGCAGCCCCACCTACCTGCCTCCCTGGGCCAAGCCTGCAAATCACCTACTAAACACACCCTCTCCCTGAGGCAAACTCAACAGAAATTCCTCCAGCCCTCTCCTCACAAGCACAGCACTCTCCAGATGCACCCCCACGCAAGAACCTCACAGACACACCCACACAACAAGATCAAAGACATTCTCCCTCCTTGGAAATACCCTTCCAGAGATTATTTGTAGCCTGACTAAGAGGACCTTGGAATTCTGTGAGGACCTCAGTTGGGGGAAAGTGTCAGAATGGGGAGTGCTTGGCAGCTAAATTGGAGAGCTGCTTTAAGATCAAGGACAGTGAAGACAACAGGGCAGCCCATCCACTGTAACCACAGAGCCCTGGAAAAGAAGAACTGGACCTCCAGAGCTGGAATCATACAGGAGCTGGGAACCCAGAGTCACTGCTGGCAAGGTAGAATGACCCTGAGCCCTGCAAGAAGATCTCAGGTGAAGGAGAAAATATGGCCAGAACACATACTAACTTACAAGGTTCAGGGGAAGGATCTAATGAGACCCTCTCCTTAGGAAAAGTGCTACAAGAAACTAAGGACTATTGAGAGGGAAAATTGTTGGTTATCCAAAATGAAGTGGCCTGCACTGAAATCATATAAGTAGAAGAAATATCAAATGGACTCAGCAGCTCATATTTATTTCTGGGCATAGACATATAAATAAGAAAAGTGAAACAACCAGTTTGAGACAGAGTATTTGGGGGCATGTAGCAGGCTTTCTTTTGGGCCACCAATCAGCTCCCAAATCATGAAACAAAGATGTCTTAGCCATTATGATTGCTTCCTGTCACATGGATTATGGCACAAGATATTGATTCTGCCCAATCCACCCACATAACACTATGCACACCTGATAAACCTCTGCAGCTCAGAAACTCCTTTTGTCCCCTGGGATGGATGAAATTTCACTAGAAAACACCATTGCAGCTAGGTAGAAGATTCTAATCACGTATTGCTGAAAGATGATCCACATCACCATCATTCTACCAGGTTCTAAATTATTTATGGAATTTATAAGATAAACCTGAAAGAGGAGTGCAATGTTCAGAACTTCTAGAAACCAGACCTTCAGTTTTCCAATCTGTCTTCTCACTGCACACCAAAAGCTTGCCTATGTGCGCACACTGAACAATGATACTACAAGGGTCATATCCTCCCATGCCAGGGCTGCGGAGTTTCCGCTCCCAAGGAAATCCATCCACAAGGTGGCTCAGAGGACAAGGACAACTCCCACAGTCAGCATATGGACCAACAGAACCATAGTCTGGCTCATATTTCATCTAAATTTGAGAAGAAATGGCAGATCAACAGTCCTTGTCTGAACACCCTGCACCTACCATGCCATAGCTTGTGTTTTTCCCCCTGCAGGGTACACAGTATACTGTTTCTCCTCTTCTGGACTGAAGGGAGAAGCCATGCTCCACACACAAATCCTTTCCCTGTCCTGCAATGCACAGTCCACTATGTGACTCAAACAGGTATTTTAGAACTCTGTCATGCTACAGATGTGTCATCCAGGAATTTAGGGTGGTTAATCAGGAGGATAACAAGGGCAATGCCCTGGGGGACTACAGACAGGGTTCAAGTCCACCTCAATCAACATAGAAGTTCTTGACTCAAAAACACTTTTCAAAAAGACTTGAGATGCCCCTGTTCTAGAATTAGTATAACTTCATGGCACACCATAACTTGATGTTGGTTCTGACCCTGTGATGGTTCCTTGAGCAGCATTTAGAGGCTGTTTTTTTAATGGAAGCATGGGCCTTTCTGGTTGTTGTAAATCAGGGTTGTCTCCTTTGTTATGGGAATATAACTGGTTAATCCTGCAGAACACATATTTATATTTTATCATACTAATCTCTAACTGGCATGGTTAGCATATACTATCTTTGGGATATTTGTGATCCAGCCCTTCCTTACCTAAATTCTACTTTGTAAATGAATGTCTCTTAAGAATTCGTAAGCCGGGCGGTGGTGGTGCACGCCTTTAATCCCAGCACTCAGGAGGCAAAGCCAGGCGGATCTCTGTGAGTTTGAGGCCAGCCTGGGCTACCAAGTGAGTTCCAGGAAAGGCACAAAGCTACACAGAGAAACCCTGTCTCAAAAAACAAACAAACAAACAACAAAAAAAAGAATTCGTAAGCCCTTATACCATCAATTCTACTTTTCTCCATCACAGTGTAGCAGAGGAGTGCTACTTTGCACAGGAGATACTGTTTACAAGGTCCACAGAAATAACTCCAGATGGATACCAAGCCTAAATATGAAAAGGTCAAAGTGCAGTACTTCTGGGAGATATATTAGATACAGGACCAGGTCTCTCTGTGTTCAGCAAATTTGTGTTCCATAGCAAAAATATAAGCACTAAAGGTGCCGGCATTTCACAGTGATATCAACAAGGTTATTTCAAAGCTCAGTCCCACTCCCAATGATCTGCACACATGCAGCCTAGAGAGTGAAGTGAAACAGGCTGCCAGCCAGCCCAGGAATTGCAAAGACAGTGCAGGACCACACAGAAACATACTGGAGCATGCAGGACGAGCAGAACCACGCTGGACCATGAAGTACCATGCAAGAACATGTGGAACTATACATCCGGACACTGGCTCCCGCACAGTCAGGGGAGGACCCACCAAACTGGCTCCTATGACTGAAATGACCTCTCCTCCCAGTCTGGTGACAGCAGCCCTTCACTCACCATGTTGTGGTTTTCCAGATTGCTCAACCTCTCTGCTCAGCTTCCTGCAGCAGCACACACAGCACAGCACACAAAACCACTGGCCCCAGCTCCTCTTCAAAGCCAAGCCTGAAGCTGGTGACAGGAAGGACCCTGCACCACTTCTGACGGGCTGCTAGCCTGGAGGGCCTGATTGGCTAGTGAGGCCCGAGTGACAAGAGTACCTCCTATAAGGTTACAGTGTGCTTAAAGACACAGCACAATGGTTCCTGACCCTGCCTTCCATCTCAGACAAAGACCTTTTCTGAACCGGGAAAAATTTACATTTCAATAGCACCTGTCCCTGGCTCTAAAAGCAGATCCTGATTGCTTCCTGTCCTCCATAGGCACTTCTCCTTCCTCTTCCTGGACACAATGTGGCTAGCTACCTTGTACAGCCCACTATGACTATGTGGGGTGGAGTGATTTCCTGTCACACAGGTAGAAGAATGCCCAGAATATTAACAACTAAAGAGAAACTTAAGCACACAAAAGGAGATTTTTGTTAGGTGGCTTCACACTGAGGTCAGGTGAACTGAATGGACTTTTTACCTGCTTTTCACAGGGACTTCAGACAATCAGGAAAGAAAAGCAGGAACTAGACCACAAACATGATATTAGCTCTTTCTCACATCAGAAAACTGAATGAGGGCTCTATTGCTTCAGGAGTTTAATTTCTGAAATTCAGAGCAAACTGTAGGCAAATTAAATAATAATAAAGAGTAGTCTTCATGGAAAGTTGAATACTTAGAGAATAATGGAGCTAGGAAGAATGTGGTTATGAGCACCATTGTTAACTAGAACATCTTACTCAGTGGGCAGGTGGAAAAAATGCAACTGTATTATTCAAGGTTCTCTACATGATCAAGACTGGTAGAATGAATCTCTCCATGTATATAGAAAGTTGATTTCATAGAATGTCTTACAAGCTGTGCTCCAGGTAGTCTAACAATGGCTACCTACCAATGGAAATTTGAAGAGTACAGTACTTGTTCAGTTCATGAGGCTAAATATTTTAGCTGGTCTTAACTATACACCAAAATACCAAGGAAGTAGGCTCTAATGCTAGTAAAGGAATGAACTTGGTAGCCACTGCTAGGACAAGGAGGCAAAGACAGAGACAGAGCTTCCTCCTTCAATATACTTTATATATGTAGGCTGCCTCCAGAGGTACAATCCAGATTAAAGGTGGATCTTAAACTTTGATTTTTTTTGGTGTTTTCAAAACACAAACAGGGTTTATCTGTGTAGCTCTGGAACTCACTCTGTAGACCAGAAGAGCCTCAAACTCAGGAAAGTCCAACTGTTTCTGCCTCCTGAGTGCTTGGGTTAAAGGTGTACACAGCCACCAAGCAGCTAATTTTGGATTTCACCTCAAATGATCCAAATTAAAGATGGGTCTTTAATTTCAAAACATTAAAAAAAACTCTCACAGGTATATCAACTCTTTGGGTTTTAATTAATTCCAGAAGTAGTCAGTTTGACTACCAAGAATCACAACAGCTAAAAAAGAAGAAATGACAAAAAATTTCTTACCTACAAGAGGCAGGGAAAGCATGCTTTTCCTAAACAAAGGAAGTATGTGGATTTTACTTAGGAAGTCTGAACATGTTCATGTAGAATTCTCCCTATTCCTAAACAGGTGAGCAAAGAAAACCACTTCTGATCATAGTCAGAATGTAAAAGCAGAGATATTTAAGAATATTCTTACTGCAATGTCATGCAGAAAGTTATGTAAATTATAAAAATGATGGAAAGAAATCCCTTGGCAGGTTCATCTTGTACCACAAGGTCTTAGCTGAAAATCAATAAATGACACAGTGGAAAAAAATATTGCTTTGGAAACTATGCAACCTGTCAATCTTGATGTTCAATCAAGATAACTGTCTTGGATAACTGTCCCAATGCCATTGCCACAGATGGAAAAGATAGAGACCAAAAATAGAGGACTTCAAGGAAAAGACATCTTACATCACTGTACACTCTGCTCTTAGATGAGAGATTACGATGAACTATATTAACCTCAGAATGAAGCAGCTTTGGACTCTTAACAGGCTGACTCGCTGGAAGTGAAAAGCTCCTTCCATGCAAGAACATAGGGATATCCTTTTAACTAGCCCTGGCTGCTGTCTGTCTCGGGGCTGAGACATCATTGTAGAAAATTTCATTCTTCCCTTTATCTAACATTAAAAAAATTAAATTATGTGAGTGTTTTCCATGCATGTATCAGTGCACAGTGCTTTCAGAGGTCAGAAGAAGGCAGGAGATGCCTAGAACTGGAGTTACAGTAAATGGTTACCTACCATGTGGGTCCTAGAAATGGAACATAAGTCCTCTATAACAACACCCAGTGCTCTTAATTGCTGAGCCATTTCTCCAGCCCCTCTTTTTATTTAAAGTTTATTTTCATAAATCATTAATTAAAAGATATTACATCCATTTTCCCTTTTATCTCTTCATTCCATCCCTTCCCAAATCCCTTCTAAATTCTTCCTTTTTAGTTATGGTTGAATAATTATGCTGAAATACATGAACACAACCTGTTGCATCCAGTTTTGTTGGTTGTACCTATATGGATAATTGACTGATCATGTTGTATTGGACAAATAATTAGGGAGCTCATTTCTGCCTTATTCTCTCAAATGGAAGAAAACTCTACTTTTTAATCAACACCAGGTTTATGACCCTGACTAGGCTGCCTTGGACAGGAAATGTGATCAAGAATAGAAAACTTAAGGTAGAAAAATACCTTACTAGTTAAGACCACTCCAGATTAAAGATGGACACAGTCCTCTCAGCAGCTCCCTGGGTCTCCAAAGTAGCAGCTGTGCAGCTGCTGCCTGCCAGACTCAGTGCAGAGCTTTCTGCTGCCTGCTGCCTGTGCTCTGGTCAGAGAGAGCAAGGAAGCAATGGGGCAGTTGGGTTAGTCTGTGCCTGTTCAACCAGCAAAGGCCCCTCCATCCTTTCCACTGGCTATCTGGCCCACAAGTCCCAATACATACACAAGCTCAGGCATAAAACACTCACACATGTGGCCACAGTTCTCACATATTTATACATTTATATAGGTATAACAAATCATACTGACGAACAAGATAAGCAGACAAAAAGGAAGAACAAGGGCCCTACAAATCGTCCAGGCAGACGAGAGTCCAGAGAGGGAGCCTCAAATATGCCAAAGGCTGTACGGATGGGATAGGGACAATTCAACAGAGTTCTCCCGATCCCCAGAATTCACAAAACAGACGGACCCCTCACAGGTGTCCAAACAGATGGACCCCTCACAGGCATCCAAACAGACAGACCCTTCACAGGCGTCCAATGACGGGGGGACCTGTGGGGACCCCGCGTCCTGATGAGGGGTTAGGACGTCTCCCAACTCCTCCAGGGTCACCTTACAGGTGCGTCCGCCAAGGTGAGAGCCTGTCAGATTCAACCACCAGCTTTGGATAAGAAAATGAAAGTAAAAGGAAAGCAAAGACAAGAAAATGGAGCGCTCTTACCAATCGGTGCAGATAGACTTCTGGACCTCTTAGGGGTCCCGGGGGGGTCTCTGGGGATCCCCAGCAAGCCCCCAAATGTTGTGCCCAGATTGCAACCCTCAGAGAGACCACCAAAGACGAGCATGCTGGAATGCAAAAGCAAGGTTTAATTCTGGATATCCAAAAGCAAATACAAGCCTAGGCAGGGACTTCGTCCAGAACATCCAATGCAGTGGAGGCTGGAGGAAGTGCCCAACTATCTGCAAGCTCAGTTTTTAAAGGGAAAAGCCACAGGGTTACATCATTTAAGGGTGCTAGTATGGGTACAATTCTGATTGGCTCGCTTCTAGGGGCTTTCTAGAAATGATGGCTTAATCTTACTTCTAAGGGGGTGGTTGCCCGACACCATTTCTCATTGGCTGCCCTCAGGTGGTGACATTTTTATGGTGAGTTACCCTGGAAACCAGGGTTGGAACATTCTATCATTCCGCAGTCATTACCTCGTGACTACCTTGTGACTCTGTACTTTTACACTTCCTGGATTCTGGAATCTGAACTGACTGCTTTCAGTGACTAATGGCCTGTTCTTAGAAGGAGAAATCTTAGGCCTTAGCTTTTGGGTGAAAGCATTTTGGTCTTATTTCTAAGATGACTCATTTTGGTCTCATTAGGAGACATTAATTCACAAAGTAGAATTTAGGTAAGAGAGGGCTGCATCACAAATATCTGAAAGATAAGTAGTATGCTAACCATGCAGGTTAGAAATTAGTATGATAAAATATGATCCCCAGGATTAACCAGCTGATACAGATATATAGGATATGGGTATGATCGGATAAAAGGTTAGATTGTTGAACCTACTTTTAAAGAGCAACAACTTGTTTAAAAATGTTTTACATTGCTATGGATTTTAATTTATTGATACAAATTTAAAGTTAACTTTGTTATACACTGTGTATATTTTTACTCTTGTTTAAGGTATTATGTTTGTACAGCTCATTTAAAATGGTAATGGATAATTAAGAAATAGATTAATAATTAATCTATGATAGTCAAACTTATAGTCATGTTAAGTTTTCTAGGTGTACATAGATATATTTCAGATAGATAGCTAATCTTCAAATACATCAAAGACCTGCAGAATATGGCATTTAAAATATTTTGAAAAATTTAGACTTCCTGGACAATGAGACATGTCGGCTCCTGGCAGCACCCATTTACTTCAGAGAGGAGGAAGAGCATTGAAGACACTCTATATGGAGTTTCTCTTCACCTTGGCAAAAAAAGCCATTTGGGAAAGAAACCGTTGTACCTGGACTGCTTGATTGACTGGACATGCAGGACCCATAGGAAGGTGAGCACTGAACTTTGCTTGGCAAAATGGTCCTTCAGGTTCCTGCTTCACAGAGGAAACTGCCAGACATTTTACAGGACACAGAGAGAAGTGACTGAGAGATAGACTCTAGGCCTGTGGACTGAAGACAGATGCCCCAAATTTACAGGGGAACTTTGGATGACTGTCCAGGCTGTCATCTAACTCTGTCTACTCTTGCAAGACTCTTGAAAGTTGCTTGCATTCTTCTCCCATTTTTCAGGTAATTTTATATCCTTCTGAGGTCTTTGATGGAGTTGAAGACTAGATAGTTATAATTTTACTTAGTTATGATAAGAGATAAGTTAGATATAAAACCTTAGACTCACAAATATAAGATAGATAGGATATCTTCTAAATTTTGCCAAATACAAATAGACTAGTTATTATAAACAGACTAGATATTGTAACTCTAATTCTTGCTTGATAATTGTTTTGTTATCTGTAATTTTACTATGTGAAAGTTAAAACCTTCCTTTTTAAAAAGAAGAAAAGAGGAAGTACTGTGGATATCACTCTGTATAAACAAAATGCTGATTGGCCAGTAGCCAGGCAGGAAGTATAGGCAGGACAAGCAGAGAAGAGAATTCTGGGAAGTGGAAGGAGGAGGCAGAGAGACGCTGCCAGCCACCGCCATAACAAGTGAGATGTAAGGTACTGGTAAGCCATGAGCCACTTGGCAAAGTATAGACTAATAGAAATGGGTTAATTTAAGATAGAACTAGATAACAAGAAGCCTGCCATGGCCATACAGTTTGTAAGCAATACAAGTCACTGTGTGTTTACTTGTTTGTCCTGACCGTGGGCCAGGCAGGACCAGGAAAACTCCAGCTATAGCCAGCTACATTCCATAACATAGGAGACAACCCTGATTTACAACCAGTAGAAAGGCCCATCCTTCCATTAAAAAACTGGCCTCTACTCTGCTGCTCAAGAGACCATTACAGAGTCACAACCAACTTTAAGTCCTGGTATGTCATGGAGGTATATTAAGTCTAGAACAGGGGCATCTCCAGTCTTTTTGAAAAGCAGTTTTGAGTTAAGGACTTCTATGTTGGGGTGGACTTGAACCCTGTCTGTAGCCCCAGAGAGCATTGCCTTTACTATCCCCCGACTAATCACCCTAAATTTTTGGATTACATATCTGTACCACCACAGAGTTCTAAAATTACCAGTTTGAGTCACATAGTGGACTGTCTACTGCACAACAGGGAAAGGATTTGTGTGTGGAGCATGGCTTCTTCCTGCAGACCAGAGGAGGAGGAAGAGTGTGCTTGGTCTGCAGGCAGGGGTGGGGCCAGTAGACAGGGGGTGAGGTCACCTGTGACCTTCCATCTTTCCCTTCTGCCTGGGAGAACAGGGCCTACAGGAAGGGGGTGGGGCCACCTGTGTTCCTCCTCTCTCCTCTGCCTGGTAGGGTAGGGCCTGCAGACAGAGGGCAGGGCCTGCAGCCAGGGGGAGGGGCCTGCAGATGGGGGCAGATCCTGTAGACAGGAGGCAGGGCCACTGTGTACACTGCAGGGGGCATTAGACCAGGCAATATCTTGATCACAGACTGCAGTTAAAGACAATGAGCTGTAGAGGTCTCCATTAGAGAGAAGGACTGATGGGGCAGGGTGAGTGACTTTCTCTGTAATTTCTCTGCATGTATTAATTCCTTCCGTGTGAATGAAGACAGACACTGTTGGCTGGTGTACAGTTTAGGAAGGATAGCTTGAACTACTAAGTATTCAGTTTCCTATTAGCAAACTCTCCTGTGCAGATATGTGCAATCCTGGTTGATACAGAGAAGTCAGCTGAGAGGTTTGAGATACAGGCCACTGGCTGTAACTCCATGTGGTAGCTTATAGTGGTTAACATTTTACATGGGAGAAAGTCATACAGTCTCTTATTAATGGTATTCACTCTACCATGGAGGTGCCATCTCCATTTCAAAGTCAGTATAGCTACATATGCCTTCAATTATTTTTAACATTTTAAAACATCAAATGTTGGTATCATTTATTAATATTCAGGTTCTTTTAATGCATTATTGAAAGCTTTTTCTATTTTTCTATGCTTCCCAGTTTAGGAATTTTATTCCTTTTTCTCTTAACTGCTGTTTGTTTATGTATTTATTTATATAAGTTTATAATAGTGCTTTTCAATTTTGGAGGTCATGGCTCCCTTTGGGGGATCAAATGACCCTATCACAGGACTGGCCTAAGAAGGTGCAGATATGTATATTATAATTCATAACAGAAACAAAAATATAGTTAAGAAGTAAGAGTGCAAATAATTTTATAGTTGGGGTGTCACAGCATCATGAGAAACTGTATTAAAGAGTCACAGCATTAGGAAGGTTGGGAACCATTGGTTCAGGTCCACATGTCCTGTAGCTCAGGCTTGAATCACACAATATAATTGAGAATTGCTTCAAACACCTAATTTTGCCTCTGCCTCCCAGTGCTGGAAATACAGTCCTGCAACTCCTTCCAGGCTGGGCCTTGACTGGCCTGTGGGAACCAAAAATAGACCCATAAATGAATATCCTCCAACTTCTCTAGATTTTATTGTGACTTTAGAAATAAAGTGGAACTTGTGTAAGAATTGAGTTCACTGACCAACTGTAAAGCAGGTATAATCACTGCACAGAGAGGCATGAGCAAGAAAGGGTGAAAGTTTTCCTGCTGTTATAGTAGTTGACCTTAGCAATGAGTAGTGAGGTATTGATTCCTATTTTGTTTTCCTTAAATGTGATTGACTATTTGCTATGTGCCTGTTCTTCCCTTTTTGAAAACAGTGGAATGTTACTTACTTTTAAACAGAATATACATTTAAGAGACTGTAGACTTTTCTTTTTTTTTTTTTTGGTTGGTTTGTTTTATTTTTTATTTTTTTATTTTATTTATTTTTTATTTTATTTTTTTAATAATGCTCACATTATTTTTTTCCACAAAACAATTGCATTTTTAACACAGAACAATACATGAATCACCAGCATATATGCATACACAAAACTGCATCTTGAGTCAAGGTAGAAACAATAAATTTCTTCATTTAAACAGTTCCATTTTTAACCCAGTTCCAGGAAACAGTTCCTAGGTCATTACTATAAACTCGAAATTGTCCCATTGCAATGAAATCTCTATTGTGCATTTCATTTCTTAAGTCTCAAAATTCAAATGATTAATTCTGGTACTAGCCTTCCAAATATGAGAAATCCATAACCAAAATCTTTTTGTAGTTTTCTCATTAAGTTCAAAAAGTTCAAAAAAGTAAATTCTGGTATCAGGCTTTCACTTCCAAATATGAAGAGACGTTTTACAACCAAAACTTTTTGCAGTTAATAATTTTAGTTCAAATAAGCATCTCTGCAACTTTTGTTCTCACAGACAGAGACCTCTCTAGGTACAGTAGTATTCTAAACTGCACTATTTTTGACGTTAGCTCAGGTTTTTCTGTGTTGCATTGATTTTCTACAGATCTCAGCTGTGGGTGCCTTGTGCTGGTTCTGGCTTCTGGAGCTTTTGAAACCATTCAGACTGCTTACTTTGCAGTCTACTATGACACTAACCTTCTGTGTCTTGGGTTCTTTCACCATATACATTAAGCATAAACTCACACTCAACATTTACACATTTTTACAAACTCAAATATAACATATTAACATCTACTTATTTATACTCTTTAAGGAAACTATAGTGTGAGACCAAAATGAGCCATCTTAGAAATAAGACCAAAATGCTTTCACCCAAAAACTAAGGCCTAAGGTTTCTCCTTCTAGGAATAGGCCATTAGTTACTGAAACAAGTCAGTCCAGATTCCAGAAACCAGGAAGTGTAAAAGTACAGGGTCACAAGGTAGTCAGGAGGTAAGGACTGCCGGACTGTGGAATGTCCACTCCCTGGCCCCCTAGGTAACTGTTTAACATAGAATGTCCCAACCCTAGTCCCCATAGTGACTGTGTAATGAGAAATGGTGGCGGGCAACCACTCCCTTAGAAGTAAGATTAAGCCATGATTTCTAGAATGCCCCTAGAAGCGAGCCAATCAGAATTGTACCCGTACTAGCATGTAATCTTGTGATTTTTCCCTTTAAAAACTGAGCTTGCAGACAGGTGGGCACTTCCTCCAGCCTCCACTGTGTTGGATGTATTGGACGAAGTCCCTGCCTAGGCTTGTATTGGATATCCAGAATTAAACCTTGCTTTTGCATTCCGGCATGCTCGTCTTTGGTGGTCTCTCTGGGGGTCACGATCTGGGCACAACAATAGAACTACTTTAGCAGATATATTTCTTATTACTTCTTATATACTTCTTATATTCATTCCATCTTCTTAATTCTTATTTAAAATTACATTTACAACTAGTATCTTTAATTCTTACAAGCTTATTACTATGTTTTAGGACTACCTTAGATTCTTCTTGCAAGCTTATATTTTTAAAGGAACTCTATGGATCTATTTTACAAACTTATATAGGGCTACCATTAGCATATTTTTAACTTAGCAAACACCTAAAGATTTCTTAACACAGATCTAACAAGACAGAATTTTTACAAACTCACATATTTTATTTTCATGTTTTTCTACTTCTTACTCTTAATTATTATCACTGTCTCTATTAGAAAGATTCTCTTAACTAGACAGGAAGTACGTACATCATTTCTAAAGTTTAGAGCTTATAGTCAGCTTTGCTATACAATACTGGGATTTAGTGAGTGTTGTCGTTATAGAGCTGTAATACTTGTTGCTAGGGGACTGTAACATTCTTGGGATGAAGTCCCCAAATCAGAACTGGACCTGCCTCGTTAGCGTACATTGAGGTGGGCAATTTCTGAAAGCAACTTTCCTCGGGGCTTGTGTTTGTCTTAGCCAGTCATTGAAAAACAAAAGCATTTACAACAGCCTTTCCATAGCTCTTTCAGAGAAATTTTCTCCCACTGATTTTATTCTCATTTTGCTTGTTCCTTTCCCCCCAGATGCAGAGCTTCAGGTATCTCAGGCTGCTCTGTTCCTCTGCTAGCTGCCTTTGGAGGTAGGGGCTTTCTTCCCCCACCCAATCTGCCTCAAATTCTTAGCAGCTTTCACAGGTCATGCATTTTCTGGGGAGGAATTTGTCCCTTCTATTTCTTCAGAGTCTTTTTCCCCAGACAGTTCCCAGTTTGGTATCAATTTATCCCCTCTACCCCAGAAACATTTTCCAACACTACAGTGGCGGCTTTCCCTGCTACTGAAGGTAGGGGCTTGTCCATTTTTTTTTCGGGGTCTGTGTGGTTTGCATATAGACTAAAAATCTAACAAGGGAGGATTTGCCATTTCTAAACTCCCATTAGGACAGGTGTTTTGCCTTATCAGGCCTTCACCTGGCCCAGTCCCCCAGTGGGCTGCGTTTGTCTGGGTCATCAAGGACAGTGCTTATGCCAGAGGCAATCACCCCTCAGGGCTACACTCCCTCATCTCACAGGAGTCAGTTGAAACAAAGCTTTTCTCAATGAGGTGCTTTCTCTGATGGAAAAGAAAGCTTTACTCCTGGTTAGTTCTGTTCTGCCCTGGCTGGGCTCTTTCCCCAGACAGCGTTCTGACTCAACATCACAACTGTTTCAAACAGTTCAGCTTTACTGTTTTCTCAGAAAGGTCCTTACTCTGATAGGAAAGCTTTTTCTCAGATTTTTTGCAGCTGTGGACCTATCAACCCGGGACTTGTAGGAAAGCGGGCAACTGTGCTGTTCCCACTGACTTTAGTTTTGTTTGTTCATCAGCAATCTTCCCCTGGGTCCTGCACCTTCCTGC
>CABHPP010129654.1:0-75208 GCA_902168425.1 Peromyscus attwateri | reverse complement strand
GCTTGAATAAAGAAACCTTTTGTTCTTGCATCAGAATTTGGCTCCTTAGTGGTCTTATTGGGGGGGGGGTTCGCAATATGGGCATAACAATCACTAACAACCACATGACACAGTTTTGAAATGGCAAAAAGGAGCCACATTATTTACCAACATATTACAAGAATGATCTCTAAGGCAACCAATAATTTTCATTCCCTATGAAGATTTTGAGCTGGGTCCCCATAGTTCAGATTGTCCTCACTTTAAAGTCTCACTTAAAGCATTCAACTGCTTTTCTAGTCCAAAGTTCCCAAGTCTTCCATATTACTCCAAACAACAGCATGGTCAGGCCTGTCACAGCAGTAGCTCAGTCTTATATAAAGCATTTAATTGGGGTTTTGCTTATAGTTTTATAGGTCTAGTCCACGATCATTGTGGTAGGAAGCTAACAGGCATGGTGATGGCACAGTAACAAAGAGCTTTACATCCTGATCCACAGGCAGCAGGTTGAAAGACACTGGGCCTGGCATGGTCTTCTGAAACCTCAAAGCTGTCTCCCAGTGACATACCTCCTTCAACAAGGCCACATCTCCTAATTTTTACCTAACAGTTCAACCTATTAGGAACAAAGCATGCAAATATAAGAGCCTACTGGGGCCTCTCATTCAAACCAATACGTGGTCTATGGCTCTTGGTGAAAGCATTGTCAGCCCAAATAACACACACACACACACACACACACACACACACACACACACACACACACAAATACATATATATATATATGTATATATATAAATATGTATATATATGTATATATATAAAATATTTTAGGGCCTTTTCAACCATCTGCAGTGTTATTTGTTCTTCCTTCCATCTCCTTCTGTGTTGACCTTACTCTCTCCTTCTCAATTAAAGCCCTCCTCTTCCTCAATTTTCTCATTTCCCCTTCCATATCACTTGTATCTTGCTATTGTACTCCCTAGGCCCCTTCCACCATGATCAATTTTTTACTTTCTTGATTTCTGAAGTTACTCCTGATCTGAAAATTTGGAAATAGGAAACACAGATAAGAGAACACATGTGGTGTTTGTCTTTCTGGGTCTGAGATTCCTCACTGAACATAACATTTTCTAAATGAGCAAATTATGGTCATGACATATCTTTATAATATTGCTTTCAAATAGTGTTCTATTCCATATATTTTGCATGTGTGAATTAAATAGGTAAATGCTAGGGTGTGAGGAAAGATGAAGCTGCTGTATCTTGTTTCTCAAGAAAAATAAATAGAGTTCAAATAAGGACAGAGTGATGGGAGTGATAGATATTTCAGTCCAGGGAGCAGAGAGAGCAGTGTATAGCAATGAACAAAAATAGTAAAAATTTATGGAGTACTTGCTATGCACCAAGTCTGGTGCGTACAGGCTATTTTCATTTCATTGTTTTTGGTTTTCTAATTCTTCAAGGTAGTTATTATTATCTCTGTCTTGCAAAAGAAAAAACTGAGGCCCAGGAGGATGCAATGATTTGTCCTATACTGCCAAACACTGATTCTAGGCATAGAATCCACATCCATGTCTGTCTTCATCCAGAGATCACACACTTTCTATTGATTATCATATAGATTGATATAGTTATCATACAGATAATCATTATGATTATCAATAATTGTAAACATTTGAATAAGAATTTCTGTGTGCCACAATTCCTATCTAACATTTTACTTCTGCACCTTGAGTTAACTTCAGTCACTTGTGGCTCAAATTACCAAGTGTAAAACTTTAGAAATAAACAATTTGAATGTTTTCAATTACACTCCCAGAAGCATGATGAGATTTCATGTCATCCTACTCCACCTCCCCTAAAACATCAATAATTCCTTGTCTAGCCTATTCATACTGTGTATAGTATCTTATTGTGACTACTCAGTAGTTATCTTGATTATTAGAGTCATGGTATATCAATGACTATTTGGGTCTAGCCTCTGGGAAAAGGGCTCTAAAAGAGATGCTGTGAGCAGCAGGAATTAATCTGAGGGAATGAATCTAAGTTCACCAAGCTCTTTAGTCAATTCACTTTATTCTTCTAAGACAAAATTCTATCTACACAGTTTCAATTCTGTTCTCATACTTTCCTTCTCTCTGTCTCTTCTCCTCCTGTCCTCTCATAGTTCTTTCTATCTTATTCTCATCTTCATCTTCGTTCCTCTCTCCATCTTCATTCCTCTCCTCCCTCTTTCCATGACCCATATCAACACACCTACAATCAGCAATACTCTGACTCTATCATTCTCTGGTCAGGTGTGGTGAGTCTGCTTGGTAGCTAGGAAGCCTGCATCATAGCTTAATGCACCTGGTATGTGAAAACCCATTTGTTCTGAGTAAATTGTATGAGGGGAAGTCTAGAGGTGCCACTTGGGCTGTATGAGAAAGGGGGAGGGTCTGAGCTTAATTTGCACAAGAAACAAAACTATGTACCTAATGTCTACCTGGCCTACGTGGTGTCTCCATATGGTTATTTACCTTAATTCAGGAGACTAGCAGGTGGTCTGGAATGCTTATACTGTCTGCCGTTTATACTTGGATGTTTGATAGGTCTCTCAGATAAAATGCTTTTGTCTAGAGCTGGCCCTGGCCTTGGATGCTTGCTAAAGGAGATAGTTGTAGAAGGCAGACATCTGATTCTAATGCTAAAAGGAAGAAACAAAAAGTCTGGAAGCAGCCGGGCGTTGGTGGCGCACGCCTTTAATCCCAGCACTCGGGAGGCAGAGCCAGGCGGATCTCTGTGAGTTCGAGGCCAGCCTGGGCTACCAAGTGAGCTCCAGGAAAGGCGCAAAGCTACACAGAGAAACCCTGTCTCGAAAAACCAAAAAAAAAAAAAAAAAGCCTGGAAGCAGGAAATCTTGCCTGTGTGACTGTTATCCAAATACCTTAATTGTATATGCCCAAAGAATGATCAATCCACACTGTTTAGAAGTTCTTAGGAAAAAGAATCAATTGGGGAAGCTATGATAGCGCACATGAATTTTATACCAGAAAACAGCTGATATAGTCAAAAGCCAAAATAACACCAATACTCCTTGAACCTTGGCTTCCTCTGGAAAAATCCTTGACATTTCCCGGTAAAAGCTTTGTCATAGTCAGCTGAACTCCTACTTCATATTTCTGCATCCCATAGCAATGGTATTATATGGCTTTTCTTTGAGTAATCCTCAAACACAAGAGTAGTGATAAAACAACAACAACAACAACAACAACAACAAAAAACAACCAAGGCATAAAATATGGAATGATGGATTAACTTTGGTACTGCAAAGTAACACTGTCTCAGATATATGAAGAAACAGTGTCCATATAGTAGGGTACTATCAGCTATTTTAGGCATCTGATGAGTGTCTTAGAGCATATCTCTTGTAAATAGGGGGATAGTACAGTATTAGTTCATTTAAATTATGCCTTGGGAATTCCATATGAAAACAATTGAAGTATGTCATAGACCAAATAATAAATGACTTGAGAAATGTTTTTTACTTAAGTTTAAGTTCTTTTTAAGCTCCCTAAGCCTAGGAAATCAGATAATGTCATTTTGTGTGAAATTAGAATTTCCTTTGCCAGAATATTATTAGAGTTATTTTCCTTTTGAAAGATAGCTGGCATGGCTTGGGAGTGCTGAAATGTTGACTGCCTATAAATTACTGGAGTTAGCCAAGAAACTATTTTGCAATATTTTGAACTTTACTTTATAGAATAGAAATATAGAACTTTATACTTTATTTGGCAATCATTAAAATTTTATGAATATAGAACTGAAGTGATAAATCCTAGAAATATGGAAAATCTGTGTAAACAATCAGGAGCTACAGATGCAAGAATAACCAACATAATATAAGAGATGGAAGAAAGAATCTCAGGCATTGAAGAAAAATAGAGGAAATAGATTCATCAATCAAAGAAAATGTTAAATCCACAAATTCTTAACACAAAACATCCAGGAAATCTGGGATACCATGAAAAGACCAAACTTAAGAATAATAGAGATAGAAGAAGAAGAACTCCAGTTAAAAGGCCCAGAAAATATTTTTTAACAAAATCATGAAGGAAATTTTCCTTACCTAAAGAAGAATATGTCTATCAAGGTACAAGAAGTATAAAGAACACCAAATAGATTAGACCAGAAGAGACGGTCTCCTCAGTACATAATAATCACAACACTAAACATAGAGAACAGAAAAAAGAAAGTACATTAAAAGCTATAAGAGATGGGCTGGTGAGGTGGCTCAGAGGTTAAGAGCAGTGGCTGCTTTTCCAGAGGTCCTGAGTTCAATTCCCAGCAACCACATGGTGGCTCACAACCATCGATAATGAGATCTGGTGCCCTCTTCTGGCTACATGCAGGAGGAATATTGTATACATAATAAATAAATAAACCTTAAAAATAATAAAAGCTATAAGAGTAAAAAGTCTAAGTAACATATAAAGGCTGACCTATTAGAATTACATCTGACTTCTCAATGGAGACTCTAAAACTAGAATGACCTGAACAGTTGTGCTGCAGACTCTAAGAGATCATAAATGTTCTCTAAGTCTACTATACACAGCAAAACTTTCAATCACTATAGATGGATAAAACAAGGTATTCCATGATAAAGTCAAATTTAAACAATATCTATCCACAAATCCAGCCCTACAGATGATACTAGAAGAAAAATTCTGACTCAAGGTTGTTAAATACACCCATGAAAACACAGGAAATAAATAATCTCACACCAGCAAAATGAAAAGAAGGGAATCTCTCTCTCTCTCTCTCTCTCTCTCTCTCTCTCTCTCTCTCTCTCTCTCTCTCTCCCACCACAGCCAATATCAACAATAAAGTAACAAGAATTAGCAATCATTGATCATTGATACCTCTCAATATCAGTGGTCTCAGTTCTCCAATAAAAGATACAGACTAGCAGAATGGATATGAAAACAGGATCCATCCTTCTGCTACATACAAGAAGATAGACATTACCTCAAAGCAAAGTGTTGGAAAAGGATTTTCCAAGCAAATGGACCTAAGAAATGAGCTGGTCTAGCCATTCTAATATCTAACAAAATAGACTTCAAACTAAAATTAATCAAAAGAGACAGGTAAGGACACTTCAACAAATGAAAGATGCTTCAAAATGATCTTTCATTTCTTAACATCTATTCCCCAAACAGAAGGGCATCCACATTTGTAAAACAAACATTACTAAAGCTTAAATAACACATTGAACCTCACACATTAATAGTGAGAAACTTCAATTCTCCACTCTCACAATGACAAGTCATCCAGACAAAAACAGAGAAATGCTGGAGCTAACAGACATTATAAACCAAATGTATGTAACAGATACTTATAGAACATTTCACCCAAACACAAAATAATATACCTTCTTCTCAGCATTTTATGGAACCATCTCCAAAATTGACCATATACTCGGTCACAAAGCAAGTCCCAACAGATTAAATAAAATTAAAATAACCCCTGTATCTTTATCAGACCACCACGGATTAAAACTGGATTTCAACAACAACAAAAACAACAGAAAGCCTACAAACTCATGGAAACTGAACAACTCTTTACCAAATGACTGGTGGGTGAAGGCAGAAATAGAAAGAAATTAAAGACTTCCTAGAATTCAGTGAAAAGAAATACACAACATACCCAAACTTATGGGACACAATGAAAGCTCTGATAGGAGTAAAGTTCATAGCATTAAGTGCCGTCATAAAGAAATTGGAGAGATCACATAATAGCAACTTAACAGTACACCTGAAATCTCAAGAACAAAAAAATTCAAACTCACCCAAGAGGAATAGATCACAGAAAATAATCAAAGAGATATGAAATCCATAAAATAGAAACAAAGAGAACAGTACAAATAATCAATGAAACAAAGAGTTGGTTCTTTGAGAAAATCAACAAGATAGACAAACCCTTATCCAAAGTAATGAAAAGACAGAGGGAGAACATTCAACTTAACAAAATCAGAAATGAAAAGGGGGATATAACAACAGACACTGAGGAAATCCAAAGGATTATTAGATCATACTTCAAAAACCTGTGCTCTATAAGATCAGATAAACAACTTAAATAGGCCTATAACCCACAAGGAAATAAAAGCAGTCATTAAAAGTCTCCAACCAAAAAGAGCCAAGGGCCAGATGGTTTCAGCACAGAATTCTGCTACACCTTCAAAAGAAGAGCTAATACCAATACTCCAACAAAATATAAACAGGAGAAAGGGTGCAAAGTGAAATTTTGTTGAAGTGAAGTTTATGACAGAGTTAAGATATAAGCGATTTGGGGATCTTGTGTTTGGGTGAGCTGCAGGAGGAGTTTCAGGACAGTGGAAGCACATTGGCATGGGAGACAGTAACCAGGAGCTGTGGATAGGCTGGGTAAGGACAGTGAGGGAGAAGAGGGGTAGTGGAGGAACTGAAGCAGATATGAAGGAGGCAAGTGGATTTGTTTGGGTTACCTGTGCTAAGGAGAGCTGGAGAGGCTGGCCACACGGAGCAGAGTATGCAGGTCATCGAAAGACCCTGTGGTGACACGGGAAGGAAGGCAGGCTGAGAGAGGGGATCAGAAAAGACAACAATGTGGTTTCAGAACAGAAGGAAAAACAGGCTGCTGTTAACAGTTGAAAGTGGCAGTGGAGCCCTTTGTCAGCAGTGATGAGAGACACGGCCATTGCTGGCTGTCAGGCAGGCTCTGCTGCAGAATTCTGTTGTGACTGCAAACTGGGTACAGAGGGGGCTAGGCAGAGAGTGCAGGGCAGTCTATCAGTCACCGTGTTCCTGCAGAGCTGCAGCAGAAGTTTGAAAGACCAGAAAGTGCAAGGGAAAAGTTTGGAGCTGTGATTAGAAGTAGGCAGAGAAGCAGGAAACAGGCAGGACTGAGAAGTAGGCCCGGACAGGCATAGGCATAGGACTTCTCTGAGAGAAGAGGCAGGGACATCTCTGAGAGGAAAAGAGAGGGCTATATCTCCTTTTTTCGTTCTTATGCCCACAGAATTGTAAAGGCTGTCAGTTTGTTTGGTCATTAGGGAGCATCAGGGCTATTTTTGAGGGTTGGGATGTATCAGTAATTTTGAGTGTGTGTTGGAGTTTTCAGTTGGGATGGAGAGAACACATTCCCTTTGCCAATGGTGACCTTGGGCCAGGGTCAAGATCCTAGGGAGTCCCCTGGTCTCATATAGCCCTATGGAGACTTCTGGGAGGGAGGAGTAGTCACTCAAGCTCCATCACCAAGAGGGGGACAATAGTCCAAGGAGGAATCCAGGACCTGTCAGACAGGATTTTTGGAGCGTTTGAAACAGACACTGGATTCTGACTGTATGGCCACCAAAAGTGAAAGAAAAACTTCCAGCCAGGCCCAACAGAACAGAGTATGCCTTTCAGCTATCCAGGGAGTCTACAGTAACCAATGAAGGTCATGGTGGTATGCAGTCTCCCCAATAGTACAGGACTAGTAGGGAAACTAAACGCTCGGTGGCTGTCATCTGATAACCTGGAGACTGTTTAGGACAGCAAGGGAGGGGGAACTTACCAGCCAGCCACTGTTGCATGAGATCAGGCATCAGGAGGTCCAAGTGTTTGAGAACATGGTGGGGCTAGGGTGTCCTGTAGACCAAATCCTGGGTTTTTGCACCAACGAAAGTAAAAGTATCAGCTCCTGACTCCCAAGGCCAAGTTCTCAGCGCAAAGGAGATTTATTTTCCCAGAGGGACAGAGGGCAGGGGTAAGGGACAAAGACAGGAGAAAGAGGATGAGGGAGAAGGGGAAGGGAACAAGGGCAAAGGGGTGGGGGTATTTGTCCTGGGGGACAAAGAACTGCCTCTGGATAGAGAGAAGACAGATGTGGCACATAGGCAAATGGCAGTTTATAAAGGTACAAGGGAAAACCTTGTGTTAGGATAAGGTGTTTAGTTTTAATTGGGCATGTCAATTAGGTGAGCCAAAGGGAGCTTTTGATTTCTGGACTTCAGTACTTTGATAGCTGGACCTTGATAGTCAGCCTCAGGAGGAGGAAGTGGCCAAATAAGGGAACAGACCTTGGAGGCTAGCTTCAGGAATGTAATCTAATGGGTTTCATTTTTTAGCAAGGCAGAGGGAATTGGGGAAAAAAAGGGCAAGGCATGCCAGAGCGACATCTCATGGGGAGGGCCTCAAGTCAGACCTTCGTAAGTTGGATGCTTCCACAAGTTCTGCCCCAGAATGCCTTACAGGTTGGAGAAACTATATGTTGAAGGTTTTTTGGCTGGGTTGATGTTCTAGTCCTGCTGCTGGGAGCCTTGCTTGGTTAAAGAAGATGGTCAGTTAGGGCTCCACATCCCTCATTACTAGAAGACTTCATTAGGGTCATGTACGGATAGGAAGGGGAGGGACTAGGCAGGGGATGGGAGAATTGGAGGGAGAGAGTACTGACAGAAATGACTGGAATTTGGAGGCATTTGGGTAGGGGGCAACATGGAAAACTAGTGCAGTGGAAACTCCCTGGAATAGAGGATCTCTCTCCTCTTTACAACTTCCAGCCCCAGAGGCAGTCCAGGAAGGAAGCCAGAGATCACCAGCTTCTGCACAGTGCTCCCTCACTGTGTTCTTACCCAAACTTCCAGGACCCTCAGCCTCTTCCTGGAGTCCCTTATCTTCCACCCCTCCCATTTGCCCCCTTGTTCCCCTGGCCCTACCCCTGGGGCTTAGCCCATTCCACATGCAGTCTGGGAAGGTAGTTGCTCTCCCCTTCAACATGATGGGACTACCTGATGAGGATAGGAACTCCCATCTAACTTACTTTCTGTTCACCACTAGAAATCTGTACAATTGGAGACTTCAGACTCCTTCATTTTCTGAGGCACCACAGACTCTAATATCCCTTCTTGACACTGTTCTGCTCACCCATCACCCTACTTGGGATGAATGTCAACAGCTTCTTCATATTCTTTTTACTACAGAGGAAAGGATTTGGCAAGAATCCGATAAACTGGTCCCTGGGAATGATGGCTGTCCCATAAATACAGTGACCACATGAGGGACGGGACTACAACACCATTGAAGGTAGGGAGAGGTTAAAAATTTATCATCATATTCTCATGGGGGGTCTCTGGGCAGCAGCTAGGTGGCCCACAAATTTGTCAAAAGTAAGCCAGGTAACGCAAGAGAAGACCGAATCACCAGGTGCCTTTCTTGAATGACTGATGGATGCCTATTGTACCCACACTCCATTGGACCCAGAAGCACCCAAACAGCAGATGGCAGTCAATTTGGCCTTTGTTAACCAGGCAGCCCCAGATAAACAAAAGAAACTCTAATGCCTCAATGACTTTGAAGGTAAAAACATGTCTAAATTGGTAGCCATAGCTACTAAAGTTTACAACAATAGGGAAATACCAGAGGACAGACAAACCAGGGGACTGTCTCAAATCCTTCTAGCAAGAGAATAGGCTGGTAGTCACACTGGGGTAATTAACACCAAAAGTCACAAACTGGCAGAACCCCAGGGGATGAACCCCCAGACAGACTTCAATTAAAGAAGGACCAATGTGCCTACTGCAAGGAGATGGACCATTGGAAGAGGCAATGTCCTCAGAGAAAAAAGAAAGTAGAAGGGCCCTGGGGAGGACCAAAAGTCCTTGAATTAGCAGCTTAGATGACTGAGGAGGACAGGGCTCAGAATCATCCCTTGAGCCTCAGGTAACTCTGCAAGTTGAGGGGCAGCAAGCTGATTTTCTGGTAGACACTGCGGTGCATCATTCTGTGCTGAAAACTCCTTTAGGCCCTTTATCTGAGAAACATTTGTGGGTGCAAGAGGCCACAGGAAAAGCTCTACACCCATGGACCACCAAGGAAACTGTAGATTTGGAAAAAGAAGGTATCCCATTCCTTTATGGTTATTTGTGAGTACTCCTACCCCTTGTTGGGGCAGAACTTACTGTCCAAAATGAAAGCCCAAGTTCATTTCACTGGGAAGGGGGTGACAATCTCCCCATGGCCCAAAGTCTATGCCTTATGTCTGGACCTAGAGAAAGAATATAGGCTTTTCCCACAGACACTTAACTTCAGAAATGTCTCCTCTAATGCTCAAAACCCAACATTCCATTTCTAGAACATGGACAGAGACTAACCCCCCAGGGGTAGCAATTCAGCAGCCCCCAGTCATAGTCACCTTAAAGGCAAATGCCCTACTGGTCTGGGTAAGGCAATATCCCATGATGTCAGAAGCCAAATTGGGCATCACTAAACATATCAACTGGCTCCTGGAGCACAGAATTCTTGTTTTATCTATCCTGTTTGTTGTTGTGGTTTGTCTTTGTTGTTTTGTGTGTGTGTGTGTGTGTGTGTGTGTGTGTGTGTGTATGTGTGTGTGTGTGTGTGTGTGTGTGTGTTTACATATGAAGGTGAGAATTGTCCTTTCCTGATCTGTGAAGAATTGTGTTGGAATTTTGAACGGGATTTAATTGAATCTACAGATTACTTTTTTTAGGATGGCCATTTTCACTATTATAATCCTACTGATTTGTGAACATAGGAGATCTTTTCATTTTCTTTCATTTCTTACTTCAAAGTCTTAAAGTTTTTATTATATACGTCTTTCACTTCCTTAGTTAGAGTTATCCCAAGATACATCATTTTATTTTTTAAGCTATTAGTGAAAGGTAGGATTTATTTTTTACTCTTTTTGTCTCTTGTATTACTGATTTTTGTGTGTTAGTTTAGTATCATCCTTTCATGAAAGTATTTATCAGGTATAGATGTTTCCTGGTATAATTAGGGACTTCTGTGTAGAAAATCATATCTCCTAATAAAGATACTATGACTTCTTTGTTTCCTATTTGTATTCCTTTGATCTCCATTGGTAGTCTTATTTCTTTAGCTAAGACTTCAAGTGCTATATCGAATAGATACAGAGAGTGTATATCCTTGTCTTGTTCCTGATTTTAGTGGAATTGCTTTGAGTTCCTTTCCTCTGTGGTTGATGTTGCCTATGGGATTGTTGTAGATAGCCTTTATTATGTTGGGATATGTACCTTATATCCCTAATCTCTCCAGGACTTTTATCATGAAGGTGTATTGGATTTTTGTCAAAGGTCTTTTCTGTTTCCAATGAGATGATCGTGTGTTTTTTATTTCTTTCAGTTTGTTTGAATGGTGATTGCACTTATCAGGGATGGAGGTGGGATGGGGCTAGGTGGTGGGGAGTGGGAGAAGATGAGGGAGGGGGAACAAGGGTTGGTATGTAAAAGGAAAGAAAATTTTTTAAATAAAAATTATATAAAAAAGAAACTGGACATCAAAAAATATTCAATTAATAATGGGGTTTAGAAACAACATAAAGTTCTCAAACTATAAAGCATAAATGGCCAAGAAACACTTAAATGTTCAACATACTTAGTCACCAGATAAATGTAAATGAAAACTACTCTGAGATTTCATCTTACATCAGGAAGGATGGACAAGATCAATGAAACAAATGACAGCTTATGCTGGTGAGAATGTGCCAAAGGTAAAATCTGGTGGGTATGAAAACTTGTACAGCCACTATGGAAATCAATGTGGTAGTTCCCTATGATGCTGGGGATTATGCTACCTCAAGACAGAGCTATACAAGTCTTGGGTACATACTCAAAGGACTCTGCATCCTCCTATAGACACACTTGTTCATCCACGTTCACTGCTTCTCTATTAATAACAGCCAGAAATAAGAAACAGCATAAATGTCCATTAACAGATGTGGTACATTTACATAATGGAGTATTATTCAGTTGTTATTTTAAAAAACCAAAATCATAAAATTCGCAGGTGAAAGATGGAGCTGGAAAAAATCATCCTGAATGAGGTAACTCAGACACAAAAAAGACAAATATTATATATATATATATATATATATATATATATATATCATATGTAGATATTAGCTTTTAATCCTTTAATAGGCATGTTATAATCTATATAACTACAGATGTTATGTATAAAGTAAGGGACTAAGACATGGAGAGGAACTCCCAAGGAAAGGGAAACAGACTATGTAGTAATGGAAAGATACAGGGGAGACTGCAGTAGAAGGGTTAAGTGTGGAGGGGATACAACTGATCTCTAGAGGAAATGGGAATATGGAGGCTTTTTATGGAAGATGGAGGTGGAGATAAATACAGGATAAGAAGGGAAGTAGATAAAATAATATGGATGGCTGAGAAAGCCACAAGGAATCATGCCATTAACTATTTTCTTTAAAAAAAAACCTAAAATGCATGTAATTCAGTACATATATATATATATATATATATATATTTTTTTTTTTAAATGAACTTATCTTTCCTAATGGTGCTCCCTTCAAGACACAAAGACCACCTAACAAAAATTCCACTGCCATATATAAGAAGCCTTCTTTGGAGTTGTTAGACAGGGTTGTCTATGAGACTCCCAAAACATACAGCATATTGCTATTGCCCTTGGTTGCTCACCAGAGCTGGAAGGTAAGTTTGGCTAAAGACACCAAATACTTCACAAAGCAGGTCCAGAGACCTCTGTGCTGGAACTGACCTAAATGTCCCCTGTCACACAATTTTTAAAAAGTCTTATTATTATAAAACTGGTAAGGCAGGTTTTGGAGTGAATTTTGAAAAGTCAGAGAAGCAGAACAAGCCACAGCTATCCTCACCTCAACAACTCCTTATCTGATCCTGTTCCAATGAATCCTCGGCCTGAAAGCTTCTGAGTCCTCACCTGAATGGATCTCATCTGAACTGCTGCTAAAAGCTTCAAAGCTTATAAAGCTAAAAGCCTCAAGTTCCTGGTTCTCACACCTTATATACCTTTCTGCTTCCTGCCATCACATCTTGGGATTAAAGGTGTGTGTCTTTCCCAAGCAAGACATGAGATCTCAAGTGCTGGGATTAAAGGTGTGTGCCACCATGCCTGGCTCTGTTCTCCAGTGTGGCCTTGAACTCAGAGATCCTGGTAGATTTCTGACTCTGGAATGCTAGGATTAAAGGCTTGTGCTACCACTGCCTAACCTCTGTGTTTAATATAGTAGCTGTTCTATTTTCTGACCCCCCCAGATAAGTTTTTTGAGGTATACAATATATCAACCACAGCCCCCTCCTCCAGTAGTTGCTTTCATGGGACCATAAGGTACCTTGTAATCTTCCAAAAAGGGAGGAAATCAACAGTCTTATCCAGCTATGATACCTATGAACTACATCAATGATCAGTATGGTATGAAAACCCTATGTTTGCAGTAGTTGGCATATATAAACTTTGTTGGTAACCAGCTGCTCCCAAATTGGACTTAAAACACTATCAACAAGAACAGATACCATGCCTGGTACTGGAAACCTAGCTACCTAGCCAGTGTTGGTGAAATTATGGTTATTGGAGGAGAGCATGCAACAAGAAATGCAATTAATTACTAAACCAGCATAATCCCTATCTATAAATATGGGTCCTTTTACCCATAGATGTGTGTTGTCTTTATCCCCCATATAGGAAACTTGTCTTGCAACAGATGGAGACCATTACAGAAAACTACAATCAATATACAGAATTGTGGAACCCAGTCCCAATGGATATACAAAACACTCCTACACCTAAGGCTCAGGGAACATTATAGAAGAGGAGGCCAAAGGATTGTAAGAGCCAGAGGACTGGGGACTTTGGTGTGAGATTGTGTCTCCTACTAACATCAAAGCTATACATATAAAGCCTCACCAACATGACCACCCAAACCCTACACAAAGTATAGCTAACTGGGTAAGCTGACAGTGGAAGAAGTGTTCCATCCCAGGAAGAAAAAACATACCAATTGGTTGTCCAGTACCAAATTATCGGCCATGAAAACATATATAGAAGTACATTATATTGATTGATTCAATGGGTTTTAATTAGGGCTTTATACATAATATGTTATATAATAAATATAAGTATATATAGAGACAAATACATGTAATATAATAACAATTGATTGAAAGAGGCCATGAATCTAAAGGAGAACAGAGGGATGTGTGGTAGGATTTGGAAGGAGGAACAGGAAGGGAAAAATGTTGTAATTAAAATATTATCTCAAAAATATATGAAATAAATATAATTTGTTGTTGCTGGTTCTCTTGGGTTGATGAATCAGCTATGATTAACAAGTCATTAGTGCTACTGAGCTGAAACTGTTTTTCACTGGCACAATGGGATGCTGGTCATATGAAGCTGAAGGATTAGCTGTGCTTGGTAAGAGACTGGCCCCACTGAGATGAACTCTTCTGTGACTCATTGGGATAATAGGTAAGTGGTCAGCATACTAAAGCTATAGTCTGAAGAGGACAACACTATATCTAACTATTCTCCCTCTTGGGATATTTACTTTAGCTGCACCTTATCTAACTTTGGAGGAAATAGTGGTAAGGCTTAGAAAATCTGTAAGGCTGCATTATTGTCTGTCTTTCTCACTCTATCTCCTTAAGCAACTTCATACATGTCCTTTGATGTTCCTTGTAGTGTACTGGCTAGATTTATGCCAATTTGACCAAGCTAAAGACATACTAGAAGAGGGAATCTCAACTGAGAAAATGCCTTAACCAAATTGGTCTGTGGGGAAGACTGTTGTGCAAATTCTTGACCAATGATTGATATGGGAGAGCCCATCTCACTATGGGTGTTTCTATCCCTGGGCTGGTGGTACTGGGTGCTGTAAGAAAACAGGCTGAGGAAGAGATTGGAAGTAGCCTGTTGTCCTTGGGATTTTTAACTACAGAGAGACATTTGATTGTAGGGGCTGCTAAGTGAAACCAACATATATATCTTAAAAATATCTTGACTTCAAAATGTGGGTCTAAAAATAAGTTGCTTTAGAAAAGAGGTTCTGTTTTATTTCCACAGAAGATGAGAAGCTGTGGATTCTTTCTAAGTTAATATGGTTCCATCAAGGAAGATCCTCTGAGAGAGCTCCAATGGGAGCAATGGCCCAGATGATCCAAGATCCAGAACAGCTTCAAGGCAACTAGCTATGATAATACAGCTTTGCAGACTACTCCAATTAGGACTTGACCATAATCCTGTATTTTCTCAGGATCCTCCTAAGATTGCCAGCGCCCCCAATCCAGCAGGAAGTAATATAGAAAGCTACACCCAAATTCCCAAAATATTGTTTATGAATGTTTGTTTTTATTTAAAGGGGGATATAATATAGAAGTGATGAAAAAGAGGTAAATTATTAAATCTACTTTAATTCAAAGAACATTGTTAATCTCAAAATACTTTACATTGGTATGATTTTTGGTTTATTAGTACAATTTTTAAGGTCAATTTTGTTATACTGTATGTATATTTCTATTCTTGTTTAAGGTATTATGTTCATGTAACTCATTTAAAATTATAATATATATTTAAGAAATACAGATTAATAGTCATATATGATAATCAAACTTATAGTCATGTTAGTTAAGTTTTTAAGGTATACAAAGATATGGTTCTTTTTTTTTTTTTTTTTTTGGTTTTTCGAGACAGGGTTTCTCTGTGTAGCTTTGCGCCTTTCCTGGAACTCGCTTTGGAGACCAGGCTGGCCTCGAACTCACAGAGATCCACCTGCCTCTGCCTCCTGAGTGCTGGGATTAAAGGCGTGCGCCACCACCGCCCAGCTTATATTTCAATTAGATAGATAATCTTCAAACACTTCAAAGACCTGCATAATATGGCATTTAAAATGTTTTAAGAACTTGGACTTTTCTGGACAGTGAGAAACATCTGCTCCTTGCAGCACCAATTGCTTCAAAGAGGATGATGGGCACCGAAGAAACTCATTACAGAGTTTGCTTACAATGTGGAAAAGGCTAGCCATTTGGGGAAGAAACTGCTCTTGTCTGGACTGCTTGACAATATGCTATATAAACTGGACATGCAGAACCCATAGGAAGGTGACCACTGAACTTTACCAGTGGTCTTTCAGGTTCCTGCTTCACAGAAGAAACTGCCAGGCATTCTGCAGGACACAGAGAAAAGTGACTGATGAACTTTTGTAGATGAACAGTCTTGTTAAATAAGAAACACAGAGCCAATGCAGAGATGAAATCCCAAGAGGTCAGAGCTAAAAACCTTACCCTTCACTGCTGCTGTTGTCCTCTTCAGCAAGAGAGCTACTTCCTGTCTGTCTTTTTTATAGACTTGCTATTCTGCCTTCTCATTAGTTGTAAACCCAACCACATGACCTCCTAGTCACTGCCTGTCTGTACAGACCTCCAAGTCTTCTATGGTTGGTATTGAGATTAAGGGCGTGTGTCTCCATGCTGGCTGTATCCTTGAACACACAGAGATCTGCCTAGCTCTGCCTCCCAAGAGCTGGGAATAAAAGTGTGCACCACCACCGCCCAGTTTCTGCTATGGCTTGCTATTAGCTCTGACACCCAGGCAACTTTATTTATTAACATACAAAATAAATCACATTTCAGTACAATTAAAATATCACCATAAACTTTGCCAATAGGAAGAACAGTCCTTCAAATTTTCTGCTTCACTGAAAAGTATGGCAGATACTCTAGGCCTGTAGGCTGAAGATGGATGCCCCAACGTTACAGATGAACTTTGGGTGACTGTCCATGCAGCCAGATGTTTCTGCCATTTCTAGAATTTTGAGAAATTGCTTCTGCGGTCTTTGATGGAGTTGAAGACTAGATAGTTATAATTATAGTTTTCCTTGGTTATGATAAAAGGTGAATTAGATATGAAACTTAGGCTTGCAAATGTAGGATAGATGATAGAATATTTTCTTTAATTTTGCCAAATACAAAGATTAGATATTGTAACTATAATTCTTGCTTGATAACTGTTTGTTATATGTAATTTTAGCATGTTAAAGATAAAACCTTCCTTTTTTGTTAGATAGAAAAGGGGAAGTCTTGTGGGATGGTCTTTCTGTATGCTGTGAATATGTGTTGCTAATATTGCTAATATTGGTTAATAAAGAAGCTGTTTTGGCCTATGGCAACATAGGATATAGCCAGACCGGAGATCCAAGAGAGATACAGGGAGAAGAAAGGCAGACTGGGGGAGATGCTGCAAGCCACCAGAGGAGCAAGATGTAGTAGAACACAGGTAAAGCCTTGAGACATGTGGCAATAGACAGATTAATAGAAATGGATTAATTTAAGATGTAATAGCTAGCTAGCAATAAGCCTGAGCCACAGACCAAACAGTTTGTAATTAATATTAAGCCTCTGAATGATTATTTTATAAAAAAAACTGCTGCTGCCCAGGTAGGACTGGATAGGACCAAGAAACTTCAGCCTACGGTAGCCATTAAGAAGCACTATTCCATGTCCTCTGTGTCAGTTGCTGTCTCTAGGTTCCTGCCTTGAGTTCCTACTCTGAATTTCCTAGATGATGTACTATAGCCTGTAATAAGAAAAAAAACTGGATTGGCAGGACTAGCTAAAGCTTATTTGTGTTTAATTTTTCTGTTTCAAAATTAAAAATAAATCTCTTTTAGGCATGAAAAAAAGACAAAAAAAATCTTCCTCCACCTCAAGTCTCTTTTGGTCATGGTGTTTTATTCCAGCAATAGAAACCTTAACTATGACACACTGAATGATTACAACTTGACTGAGGATTTAGATGCCCTATAATAGATTACTAATTGGGTTTATTGCATGTGTTGGATGCCAATAGTCTTTGCTCTTTCCAGATGGCATAATGAGGATGTAATAACCTAACCACATACTTTGGAATAATGTTGATAAAATTTTGATTCCCTTTCCCAAAATCAGTCACCTCATTAGGGATATTTTGGGCCTTTGGGGTTGAAATGGAAGGGAATACTAGAGAACCTTTCATTATTTTTCTGGGTAGCAATAGCATATGCTGTCTTATTTTCTTCATTTACAGTGTAACTATTCCCATTATTACACCACATCAATCCTGAATTTTTAGGGGCTTGTCACATAAATCAGACTCACTATAGTGTTGATATTACGAGGATATAACAGTTTAGATTCACTGTTAATTTCACAGGATCTAGACTCTAGATTCTAGAATTACACATAATAAGTTTCAGGACACACTTGTGAGACATTATGTAGATTTTGTTAGCCTCTGGGAATGCCTGTATGGGGTTATATTAAATAAGTGAGTTGAAGTGGGAAGACCTTCCCTAAAGGTAGGCAGCACCATTTCCTAGGCTTGGGTCATGAACTGCATGAAAAGGAGAAAGCACGTCAAACAGCATTTGCCTCTCTCTGTCTTCTAACTGTGATTACAATGTAATCAGAATCTCAAGATCCTGCCACCATGACATCTTTGCCACTATGAACTAGACCCTGGACTCCCAGGCAAAATGACCTCTACTTTCAGGAATTTAATTTGGGGTTTTCTTTGGGGAGTCTCAAGTTATCCCACTCCATCCAAGTTACACCTAGCTAGAATTATTTCATTGCTCTGTTGTTGATGGTGAGTAATTTGTTTCTGTTACGTCTCCCTAGGAAATGTCTCACAAGAAGGAAAGGCATAAAAAAATGTATGGAGCTATATCAGGGAATACTTGTTAAGCTAATTAGGTATAGGATAGACTGAAAATATTTAGTATGTAACAAAATTGGAGTACAAAGAGAATAAAAGATGAGATGGGATGCCTCAAATTTTAAAACTTTAGGAAAAGAAAAATATATTTAAAGGACTAAATGAGGGAACAAAGAAATATGGGGAAATAATTTCACAGGTATTTTGACAAATGCATTGTGGAGATTCCTTATAGCACTCTGTAACATAGTTTGGGAAATTTCATCTGGTGGAGAGTTGCAATTTTTATGGCATGGGAAACAGGCCTTCTTTAATTTTTATAGATTTAGAGGATGATGTAAGGGGTCAATATATTTTGATACTCATTTCCATGTCTACTATGTTCCTTGATTATTTACCTTCAGCAACAGTAATTAAAATCCAGAACTCATAAGTGAGCAAGATTTTATTTGGTGAAAATCCATAAGCCAATCAATGAAATTCTAAAGCAACCAAAACAGGAAATATAAATGGAAGCCACTTGTCCACCTTTGGCATGTTCTGAATCTGGAAATTTTAGGTAGACATCTGAAGAATACTTGTGATTACTTCTTGTAATTTTGGATTTTCAAGTCTATGTAAGTTGGAAATTTACATTTAAATATTAGAATATATATGGGGACGCCGGGGAAGAGTGAAAGAAAGGGAAATTGTGCCACCCACTAGAAATAAGAAGGAAGAAAGAGTTGCCATTGTCAGCGCAGTGCCAACTCTCTGGGTATCTGGGAAGGACGGCATGAGGAAATATGGGGGGAAGGCAATCCTGTCCTTGTGAATGATGGCTAAATAGTTGTACAAGACGGAAAGGAAGACAAAGCTGCTAGCAATGATGTTCAGAACCCCTGAAAAGAAGAATGGATTGTAGGGGGCTTTCTTCCGGAGTCTCCCTGAGTAAATTCTCCAAAGAGCAGCAAAGACTGAGACTGTCGCAACCATGCCGAGAAAGCTGGAGACAAGTAACAGGTGTTGAGCAACTCGAATATCCAAAGGAATGAAGGTATCCTGGTAGGTATATGGGTAACACACTCTGAAAATGCTGGAAATATTTTCCTGTTGGTAAACGCAGGTCATCCACATCCCCACTAAAGTCATGCTGGGCTTGGAATCCATGGACTCTTTAAAAGACCACATTCGCCAATGAGGTAGGGCCATAGAGATGCTACAAAGGATCCATGCTAGGATGGCAGCAGCAAAGCCTCCTAGCTGCTGGCTGTCACGGCTGCTGACCATTTTAACGGTGACACAACACCTGGAAACTGCAAAGAAACACAGGACATCATGAGAATGGGCTCTTCAGGCCTGGGAGATTGTCCCCTGTTGGGGCAGTACCAGGAGAGAAGGGTTATGTTGAGCAGGTGGGCCTTTGACCAGGAAATCTCCTGCAAGGAGTGTGTTCTGATCAAACTCAGAGGGACTGGCTCTGTGGCAAAATTTACCAGCAGGTTGATAATCCACACACCATCTAAGATTTTTCTTTTACCATTGTTTATAGACTCACAATGAAGTTTGGCCCCAAATATTTAACCATCCAGATTGTCATAATAGCATGAAATTTCGTACTGAAAATAGAAAGCCAACTGAAGGACAACAGTGGATAATTTATGCATTATCCATACCATGGAGTTACATGCCAACCTTAAAGATAAAAGTGTGGTCATACATTCAAGCTGTATTATTTTTGACTCAGCACATTTAACTATTCATTTTTTGTGACACTGTATGGCTCTGTATCCCAGGCTGGCCTTCAGCTAGAGGCAATCCTGCCCCCTCTCCTTTTCAACTGTTGGTATTAGAAGCAGGAACCACCACATCAGCTAACTAATGTCAGATTCAAAGTCTATCAGTGCTACAACCAGTATGAGAAGATTGTCAACTTCCATAATGTTTCTCATTGTATGGATGACCCATGCTTTCTCTGATCAATCATTCAGTTTCTATATCTTGATTAATACTGCGTTTTACTTATGATGAATGGTGCCATGTGCATTGTATGTAAGGATATCATGTATATATACCTGTGTGTATGTATGGATAACTTATTAACTCATGTTGATATACATTCTAACTTTTCTTGGTTTTATCCTAAGGAACACGATTGAGTTTGTGTAATACAGTGTCTAGTGTGTATTTTAGAATTTACTAAATTGAAGAAATGACTAAGTTTAGAAAATATACTGTAGTAAGAAAGCAAATGAGGTTAAAACTGAAACATAGTCTACAACTAAGAACACAAATATCAAAATCACAAAATAACTGCAACTAACAATACTTTTCAATAATAACTTTAAGTACCAGTGGTCTCTACTTCCCAATCAAAAGACTCAAGTTGGATAAAGAAACAAGAGCTATCTTGGTGTGGTCTACAATGAACTCACCTTCAACGTTAGGAGCCACCTTAAATTGAAAGGATGAACAAAGTATCCTAAGCAAATAGGAATAGTGAAAGAAAAAGCAGTTTTCTCTACCCTAATTTCTGAGAAAACAGACTTCAAAATAAAATAAATGAAAGGAGACAAAGCAGGATACTTCAGAGACACCGCATCCAACCTCTCAACCCAGACAGATCTCACTCACCCTTCTCTAGGTCTAACCAAGTGAGTCTCCTTGATCTTCCCCTGACATATAGACTTTCCAACCACCAGATCTCTCACTGAGACCCACAACTATGGCCAAGCCTACTCCAACCACCAATGTCTGCATGTAAAACAACCTCTACACTTCTGCCAGGAACCACTCTGCCTTCCTCCCATCGAGAAGGCCCCTCCCACACCACCTCCAACCTTTCCATTCAGTCAGATCTATACCCATATTCAAGGCCTGGACCAGGAGGGACATCCTATACAGCAACCTAGTCCACTGTTTCCAGTGGACTGCATTCCTCGCTAGCCATTTCCAACCTCTAGAACCACTATGCCCACACATTCTCTCTTCTGACCTAATCTGCTCTATGCATATAAGATAAGAAAAGCAACTAACAGAATGAATCCATATGCCCAGATTTCATTGCAAAAATACAATCAATATGAAAGATCAAGCCAGTGTCTTCTCTCCAAAATCTACCAGACCTGTACAAGTGTTTGCTAATGAGAATATATAGATGAGCCCTAGGACAAGAGCACATAATTTAAATCAATAATCATATGCTTCAGTAAAGAATTCAAGGAATGTAAGAAGACACAAAGAAACAGCTCAGTGAAGTTAAGGAGACAGAACTGAAGGAGAATAAATTTCTGAGTGATGCCCATAACACACAAATATAAGATTGATGGAAACAGCAAAGACAGCCTTGGACTTCAGAACAGAATTCAACCAGGAGACAGAAATATTGAGGAGAACTAAAGCTAAAATAAACACCCAATAACTAAAGTAGAGAACTCAGAGGAAAGCCTTGTAAGTAGAATGACTCTAGCAGAAGATAGAACATCAGGACTCAGAGCTAAAGTAGAGGATCTAGACCAAGCAAGCAATGGATATGAAAATTTTACAAAAACACAGGGAAGGAACAAACAAGAAATGTGGGACATCATGAAAAGCCAAACCTTCAAATTATAGACATATGTGAGGGAGAAGATTCCCAAGTCAATAGCATAGACCAGATGATCTTCAAGAAGATCATAGAAGGAAACTTCCCCAAACTAAGGTAAGGCACACCCATTCAGATACAGAAGCAAACGGAACATCAAATAGACAAGAATAGAAAGGAAGATCCCACAGCATATCATAGTTAAAACACTTAAGTATATATATAACAAAGAAAGTGTATTGAAACCTGCATGGGAGAAACTGCAAGTCACATATGAAGAAAAACTCATCAGCATAACAGCTGATTTCCTGATGGCAACCTTGAAATTGAGAAGAGCCTGGAACAATAATCCAAGTCCTCAAAGGACTGCACATCTTTTAAGCCCTCCTTATTATCTTATTAACTTAATAGAATATAATTTTTAAAATTTTTTCCTTATTCTGAATTTCTTTGATGTCTGCTCTCTTCTTCTGAGTGCACCAGAAAACTCTATTGTCCACTCCATTGGCAGTCTTGGAGTGAAAACACAGACAAATCTCCTGCATCAATAAAAGATCAATAAATTTGAGAGCTGGTTCTTTGAGAAGATAAACAAGAATTACAGACTATTGGCACAATTATTACCAAATGAATGAAATGCCAAATGAAGAGATTCGGAATTAAAAGGGGAAACAACTGACATCAAAGAAATTCACAATAAGGGAAAAATTTTAAAATTATATTATGTTAAGTTATAAAACCTAAAAGAAATGGATGAATTTCTAGATGCATCCAAACCACCAAAGTTAAGCCAAGAAGAGATCAACAATTTAAACAGGTACATAAATAAGGAAATAGAAACAATGATAAAATGCCTTCTGACTTACTCAATTTCTTTCTTCAATGTCTTAAAGTTTTTATTATACAAGCTTTGCACTTACTTTGTTACAGATATTGCAAGAAAGTGTTTTAGCTTATTAATTTGCATATAAGAGGGTTACTGATTTTTGTGTGTTAATTTTGCATCCTGCTACTGTGCTGAAATTGCTTTTCAGTTGAAGAAGTTTGCTGGTGGAGTCTTTAAGGAATTTTACATATAAAATCATATGATAGGCAATTAATGATACTTTGAATTATTCCAAAGATGAAAAGTCCTCCCATGCTCATGAATCAGTAAGATTAATATTGTAAGAATGGACAGACTACTAAAAGCAATCTACAGATTCAGTACAATCCCTGTCAAGATTCCAACATAATTTTTCACAGAAATTGATAAAGTAGTTGTCAACTTCAAATGTAAAAACAAAATACCCAGAATAGCTTAAACAATCCTAGGTAATAAAAGAGCTGCTGAAAGTATCACCATCCCACATTTCAGGTTGTATTATAGAGATACAGTAATTTAAAAAACAACAACATGAAATTGGCACAAACCAGACACATTGGTCAATGGAGTAGAATAGAAAAATCAGAGATAATCCCACACACTTTCGGACACTTGATTTTTGACAAAGAAGCTAAGAATACACAGTGGAGAAAAGATAGACTCTTTAACAAATCGTTCTGGTCAAACTGGATAGCTGCATGTCAAAGAATTCATATTTATCACCCTGCACAAAACTCAATTCCAAATCAATCAAGTACCTCAATGTAAGACCAAATAACCTAACCTGATAGAGGTTAAAGTATGGAATAGGCTTTAACTTATTGACTCAGGAAAGGACTTTCTGAACAGAACAGCAATACCACAACATTAATGAACAACAATTAATAAAAGGGACCTCAAGAAACTAAAAAGCTTCTGTACAGCAAAGAATAAAGTCATTCAAGAAAAGAGGCAACCCACAGAAGAAGCAAAAATATTTACCAATACATCTGACAAAGGGTTAGTAACTAGAATACAAAAAAACTAATTCAAAAAAACTGATCAACAAAAGAAATGATTCAACCAAAAAGCAAATGCAGATATAATCAGAGTTCTCAAAAGATGAAACATGGATATCTGAGAAACACTTAAGAAGTATTCAGTATACATAGTCATAAAGAAAGTTCAAATTAAAACTAGATTTTACCTTACCCAGTCACAATGACCAATATCAATGGAAAGTGACAGCTCATGCTGGCAAGAATGTACAGAAAGGGAAATACTTACTCATTATTGTAAGAATGCAAACTGGTACAGCCACTATGAAAATCAAAGTGGAGGTTCCTCAAAAAGCTGAAAAGTGTTCTACCACAATACCCAGGTATTCCATTCTTAGGTATATACCCAAAGAACTCTATACCTTATTATTACTTTGACACTTAGTCTTCCATGCTCATGACTCCTGTCTTCATAATAGCCAGGTATTGCAAAAAGAAAGCCTAGATATCCATCGACTGATAAATGGATCATGAATATGTTACAAATTTACATAATAGAATATTATTTAGCTGTTAAGAAAAATGAAATTATGAAGTTTGCAGGTAAATTTAAGGAGCTAGAGAAAATTATCCCAAGTAAGTTGACCCAGATCTCAAAAGACAAATATTGCATATTTTCTCTTATGTATGAATGTTTGGTTTAAGCTTTAGATATGTGTGTTTCAATCAGAATAACCATAATGGTTCGGTAGCTATTAAGGGGCCAAGGGAGAGCAGGAGATCTCCAAAGGAAGGGAAAATATAGCATAGTGTTACAAAGATATAAAGGGAAAACTAGAATAGGAAGATTACATAGAGGGGTGTGCGAGTAAAGTAAGGGGAGGAAATAGGGAGGATAGCTGAAGCTAATGGCAATTTGAAAAACTATATGGGAATCTACTACTTTAGAAGTTTCTGGGGAAATATACATACAGACACACTAACACACATATATGTAAACTTAGAGTCATTTATAACAGGGGATACAATGCCTCAACTATACATCTTATATCACAAAGTTAGACACCCAATGCCAGAAATGGGTGTTTACATTTTGTTGAGTCATTGACCAAAAGTTTTTCATAGATCCCCAAACATCACATGTTAACTGCCAAGACTCTGGATTGTTCTCCATAACCTGACAACAAGGCACTATAGCTGAAGACACCACTTACTTATATCATCAAACATGGAAGCTTCACCTGCACTGGCCAGCATTCATTGTGCTAGAAGGTACTTTTCATACTATCAGAGAAGAAAAGTAATCATCAGTATCACCCACCTTCAAATCCTGAGATGTAAATAGTGACCTGCTTTCAAGATATACTGACATAATAGTTGGACAAATGTTATAGGGGTAACCAACAACCCTTTTCATTGTACTTAAGGCTCACTCCATGAGAGGGAACACACATTTGACACTGCTAAAGTGGCCAATAACCTTAGACTAGATAGGTCAAACCTACTACTATTATTTTGCTGAAGGAAATAGCAAGAAAATGATTCCTAATGACGCAGTGCTATCCCCATAGACCAATGCATTATTGAACCCTCTTCAGAGAAGCTTCTTACAGTAAATGGTAATAATACAGAGACCCACAAACTGGCCAATGCCCAGTGAATTAGAGAGTTTGGAGCACTCAGCACTAAATGGATCTTTTTTTTTTTTTTTTTTTTTTTTTTGGTTTTTCGAGACAGGGTTTCTCTGTGTAGCTTTGCGCCTTTCCTGGAACTCGCTTTGGAGACCAGGCTGGCCTCAAACTCACAGAGATCCGCCTGCCTCTGCCTTAATGCCTCTGATTAAAGGCGCGCGCCACCACCGCCCGGCCCACTAAATGGATCTTTATCAAACCCCATCCCCTCACATTTCAGGGATCTATGTGTACGAGGAAGCAGAAAGATTTTAAGAGCCAAGTGTGAAGGATGACTCCAAGGAAATAGCTTCTTCCACACCCAACAGGGCTGATGCCACCTGGACTCCCAGAGACTATGACAGCATGTGCAAGGCCCACACAAGTTCAAACCATATGTACTCTCAGCACAGAGAAGGAGAGGTGGACATGGGTCCCCCTCCCCCACTTAAAAGAAGCTATTTGCAATGGATACCTTCTGGGAAAGGAAAAATACGTTTCATCCAATAGACTATCACTGCATATATCAACCACATCCCAGAGCTGAGCTCATATCCAATAGTAGTTTACTAGCAGAAACTGGACTTCATTTTCAGAGACAGAGAAGGAAGTAGGCACAAGGTACTATCTTCAAAGGCACATTCCACAGGAACTACTTCCTGCCCAATATCCCATTTCCTTCAGTGTCCAGATCCTCTCAAGTTGGTATTAAGAGCTAGGAATTATTGATTCAACACAAGATCCTTTTACAGATACAGGCCACATTGAATGAGAGCACTATGGGAAATTAAGGACTAACTGTACAGGTGATAGAATATGATTCCTACTTACAGACTTGAGAAGGAGAGAAATATGCACATGGGTGGCAAATGGATGAGGCATGTACACATTATGCTAAAATGCCAGTCCCAAAAGATCAACCACCATGTGATTCCACTCAAACAGACCCTGATGCAGTCACCTCCAGATGCAGACAGCACAAAGGCAGTTGCTAGCAGCCAGGGCAGTGAGAAATGATAGATAGCATTCAATCAGGACAGCATTTCAGTTGGGGAATATGAACAGTGGTGATATTTCCACATCACTGTGATGTACATATAGCCATGAACCTACTTTTCCAAAGTTAGTCATAAATTCTGATAAGGATACTTAGAAACATTAATTACATACACAACAAAGATGGATGGAGCCTATACTTACTTGTTACGCTATCTCCAAGTGAACTGGTGGCCAGTTATGCGGTAAAATGTGGAGCTAACTGGACTGGCAGAGCTAAGACAACACAGCTCCCCTCATGTGTCCTCCAAGGCTGGTTGCTGACTTCACAATCAGCTGTGTGGTGACTGGCCTGCTTCACAGTTCTTAGACCTTTATTGCATCATCACATTTCATCTCTCAGTGAGATCATCTCCCAAGTTTCACCCATAGTGTATGAGGGCAATGACAGTTTGACTAACCATGGAAGAGTTTCAATTCCTTTTGTCCTGTTTTCTTAGGCAGCATTTGAGGAGTGGGATGTGTTTGCTAGTGTGCCTCCTTGCTCATAGTCAAGACCTACCTGACTGGTTCATCCCTGTCCATTACTTTTTCTTTCTCTTTGAGGCACAGTTTCTAACCCTCTCATTGGAGGTGGTGACATTTTAAAAGAGTTAGTGTCATATGTAGATCCAGGTGCTAGAAGATGTGGCATCAACATACCAGGAGAGATCCTTGTTAACTCATCAGAGATGTTCACAAAGATCCAGGGGTATAGAACAGCCAATGAGATTATAGTTGGGATGAAAGGAGAAATCTCCTAAAATCGCATGTAGAAAACTCCTTCAGTATACAACTGTAGATCATGATAGATGCAGTTAGTCCATACTATGTTGAAATGTATTGAAGGAAATGTTTAAATGCTACTTAGTAAATCACTCATTTTAAAACTATATCATTACCTCAGTCCTGGTTCTGTAATAATATAAAAGGAAAAGGGAGAGATGAGGGCAGAATAGAATTTAAGGGAAGGAGGGGATTTTTCATATTTTTGTTTTCATTTTTGAGACAGTTTCTACATCTAGGTCATGGTCACCCTGAATTTATGAACATACTATCTCTGACTCCAGGGCACTGGTGTTTCAGGCATGTTCCACCATGCTTTTGTTAGGCACTTGTATTAGTTAATTTTCTATCATGGTGTCAATGCCTAATGTCAAGACAATTAATTGGGACTCTTCCTTGAAGAGTCCATTCCCACATTCCAGTGTATCATTTTTCTCAGTGCCTTTCTTCTAATCCTCATGCTTAAAACCAATATTAGAATTATTGTTAATAAAATCCCTGAACTGTGCATCATACTGGTTACTCCTGAAATTATTTTCTGCTTTGAAACCATGAATCAAGTTTGACTTGGGTCAAAGTCCCTAAAAAAACGTAGGTAGTCTTTCAGGTACTGAACTTGACAGCATGGAGCTCTGTGCCTGTCCTCTCGCTGCTGGCACTGCCAAAGAACAAGAAGGCTCTTATCAGATGACAGCATTTAGATATTTGACTTCATGGCCTTCATAACCACAAATTAAATGAACTTAGTTGTTTTTATTTTTGACAGAGTTTTGCTTTTTATCTCAGGTTAACCCTTATACCTTACTGGGTAGATCAGAGGTCACAACTTCAATTGCTGTTACTTAATGCACGTGTATAATCCCAGTGCTTAGGAGACTGTGTTAAGGCAAGTAAATCTAGAGTTTAAGGCCAGCCTGGGTAACTTAAGAAAACGTTCTCTCAAAATAAAAATGGCCTGGAGATGTAGCTTAGTGACAAAACACTTTCTTACTATACATGAGAGTCTGGGATTAATCTTCAGCATTAACAAGAAAGAATAAGAGAAAAAGACAGCCAGATACATATAGACAAACCTGTAGCCTCAGCACTCAAGAGGTTGAGGCAGGAGCCCAGTGAGTTCTATTAGATGTCAGGAATATCCTCCCTCCCAATGTTCCAGTATGACAAGCTAACTGTCACAGGATGTTGTCAAGTGTTTCATGGGTTGGAACACAGTCTATGATGAGAATCTCTGTTCTATGAGAATGGAGAACTATGAGTATCCATTGCTATAGAACTTAGTTTATGCATGATCATGTCTCTGCTAGACTTCATGCTACCAATGAATGCATGCTGCTTTCAAACCTTGACCAAGAAAATGCCAAACACTAGGGAGTAATGAGAAAAACCTGGCTTAGCCCCCAAGGCAGCCATAAATATTGGAAAACTAGTATGCCCTTTAGCAGCTCTAAGATGCTTTAGAATCCTAACAGATAGGCACAAGGAAAGTGGCACTCCCTGGTTTGTGCCATCAACCTATTTGTCCTCTGTGGTTAAGGAACTCTGTGAAACATCTTCTTCCATTGCTGAGCTTCCTCTAGAAGTTACTCATCTTTGAGGAAGAGTCTCCACATTGGGGTGGAGGATGCACACTGGGGTGGAGGATGGTAGCCAGTGACTTATCCTTTCCCAGGTGGTCTGTGGCCATTTCATTAGATTTCTGGCCATGCCTGGTCTTCTCCATGGTCCTACAGTAGCTGACTATGGGAGGTGCAGCCATCTCTGACAAGGAGCACAGATGTTCTGTAGGAGCCAAGTCATGATAAGATGGCTCCTATGTGAGGTTTTCAGGTACAGGCAACAGCATTTCTTTGATCAGCATCTTGATATGGTCCTGCTCTAGGCAGCAGTGCAGTGATGGCAGCTTTGCCAGGGTCCCAGGTTCTAGTGGTTCCTGTCCTTGGGCTGGCTATCTCAATGCTCAATTTTGATGGGAACTATTTTCAAGGTGGTGATATTTTCATTTACTCACTGAATTATGCTAAGACAAGGGCTTGCCTCTGAAATCGTGACTTTCACAGATTCCCACCCACAAATATCACTGCCAGGCCTCCTCCCCACATGCAACTTTACATAAAATTCTGCTATCAAACAAGTAAGTGGAAAGACAAGGCAGTAGCTGGGAATTGTCCACATTGCCCCTTTACATGGTATCCAGATGTCTACCAGTCCTACTGAAACAGTCACATCAGGTGGAAACTTCCAAAATTGCCTTGGTTAGCCTTCAACACATACTCTGACCCAGGCAGGACTTGAATTTGTAATCTTCTGACCCAGCCTGCCAAGTACCTAGGATAACAGGCTTGGGCCACCAGGATGGTATCCGATGTTGACTCTGAATTAGTCCATCTGTTGTGTAGTCCATTGGCAGAGGCTTGTCTAGGGAGAGCTCTGGAGAGCCGTCTGCTTGTGTATGCTCTGTTCTTTTGAAATACAGCTAGACAGGTGGTGGTCAGACAAATTATTGCCAGGGAAGTTGCTTTTAAGGCACTGAAATTAAATGTCATCTCACAGAGGGCCCTGGCCTCTACCATGTGGGAACAGTGCAAGATGACACCACCAAAGGACTATGAGGCATTTTTCACTAGACACTGTATCTGTTACATTTTGACCTTGAGTTTCCAGGCTCAAAAACCGTAAGCAAGTGATTTCCAAGCCATTTAGCTTGCAGGATTCTATTAAAGCAGAAACTAACAAAACATGACATTTTCTTTCTATACCCTAAGAATGCTACAAATGGAAAGGTGATGGATAAATTGATAAATGATATCAATTAAGATATAAATCACAGCTGAACCTTTTGATTCATACCAAGAGTCATCTTATGTTGTTTCCTCATACCCTCTCAGCCTTCCTTTCTAGCCCATCTCTATTCTTTTATGTCAGACACCAATATGCAGGAACACTATCTACCAGGAACCCTCAGTAGCCACACTGGGATGAGGCTTAGGGATCTCATAGCCACAACACCAGTCTGGGATCCACAGTAAGCAATTGCAATCACAGAACAGAGCACCCATCCAACAAAGTCAGGAGCAGATAACTAGACCAAAAGACATCCCAAACACTATAACTCCAGATGCTTAGATCCCAGCACACAAATACAATTGTGAATAGACCAGTCAATAAGCCTCTTCAAGAAGTCAGCAACCCAACTGCAACAGGACCTGAGATAAGTAATTTAGTTAAAGCAAAAAATAGGGACTTCTAAATAGGAATTATGAATATGCTCAATTGTAGCACGAATCTTAAAAGGTCTTATTAATAAAAACAAACCCGGAGCCACGTATTTGGGTGAACACTGAAAGATCAGAGAAGCAGAACAAGCCACAGCTTCCTCACCTCGCCAATTCCTCAGCTGATCCTGTTTCCTCAGACTGGAAGCCTCTCAGTCCTCATCCAGAATGAATTTCAGCTGAACTGCTGCTAGAAGCCTAGAAGCTTAAGCAGACAAGTTCCTGGTTTTCATGCCTTATATACCTTTCTGCTTTCTGACATCACTTCCTGGGATTAAAGGCTCTTGTTACCATGCCTGGCTGTTTCCAGTGTGGCTTTGAACTCACAGAGATCCAGATGGATCTCTGCCTCTGGAATGCTAGGATTAAAGGAGTGTGTGCTACCACTGCCTAACCTCTATGTTTAATATTGTGGCTGTTCTATTCTCTGACCCCAAATAAGTTTATTAGGGTGTACAATATTTTGGGGAATATAATATCACCACACTCAATGACCTTAAAGATTTGAATAAATGCTTTAATGATGACCATGAGAATGCAAACAGTTGGCTGAAACAATAAAAGCATTTGAAAATATGAAAGTCAAATTTAACAAAGAAAATGAACCACCAAAGAAAACACAAACTGAAATTAAAAAAACTTAAGATTTCAAACAAATTCATCAGTGGTAAGCCTCACCAACAGGTTACAAGACATGGAAGAGAAAAGTTCAGATCTTAAAGACAAGATAGAAGGAAATGGATAGCTCAGTCAAAGAAAATGTTAAATTGAAAAAAATCAAAAAATCTGAGATACTAGGAAAATATTAAACCTGCAAATGATAGGCATAGAGAGAAGAGAAGAAATCCAGGCCAAAAGTGCTGAAAATATTCTTTTCAAATCATAGAAGAAAATTTCTCCAATCTGAAGAAAGTGTTGCCAATCAAGGTATAAGAAGCATACATAAAAGACTGCAACTGTTCCCTGAGACACAGCCTGACAGCACCCGACTGGACTCAGAGGTGAGTCTTTATCCTCATACCCGAACACCCCAGCCCCTAGGTTTTGGGCCCAGGGGCACAACCCTGCACCCCTACACCACCACCCACTGCAGTTCCAGTTTCAGGTCAGTTGGCAGGCAGACCTCCTGCAGACAGGTCAGACTACCCCATCCCCCATTAGACCCTGTAACCCAAGCCATACCTCCCCCAAATCCCACCCACCCTCTGAGACTGCAACTGTTCCCTGAGACAGAGCCTGCCAGCAACTAAGAGGTAAGTCTTTATCCTCATACCCAAACACCCCATCCCCTAGGCTTTGGGCCCAGGGGTACAACCCTGTGCCCCTACACCACCACCCATTGCAGTTCCAGTTTCAGGCCAGTTGGCAGGCAGACCTCCTGCACACAGGACAGACTACCACCATTCCCCCATCAGACACTGTAACCTAAGTCCCACCTCCCCCAAATCCCACCCACCCTCCAAGACTGCAACTGTTCCCTGAGACAGAGCCTGCCAGCACTCGACTGGACTAAGAGGCCAGTTGGCAGGCAGACCTCCTGCAGACAGGTCAGATTACCACCATCTACCAACACTAAGACTGCAGCTACTCCCTGAGACAGAGCCCACTAGCGCCACTTGGACGAAGAGCTGCTCCCTAGACAAAAAGTCCATCAGCATAGACTAGACCAAGAGCTCCCACTGGATCAAGAGTATCAATCAGACCAAGAGAAGCTCCCTCAGACACAGACACCGCTTGCACCAAGTGGAGAAAGAGATGAGTGGACCCCAGTGCAAAAATACAGTCAACAACATAAAAAACCAATATGGCTCCATCAGAACCTACATCAGCAAGAACTGAACATCCCAACACAGAAGATATCTACCATAAAAATGACTTTAAGAAGATATTAGAAATCTTAAAAGAGGAAATGAAAAAAAAATCCCTTAAAGAAATCGAGGAAAAGTCAAACAAAAAATGGGAAGAAATCAGTAAATCCCTTGAAAGCCAAAAGAAAGCAATTAAACAAGTAAGGGAAACAGTTCAAGATTTCAAAACTGAAATGGAGTCAATAAAGAAGACACAAACTGAGGTAATGCTGGAAGTGGGAAATCTGAGTAAACGTACAGGAATTACAGATGCAAGTATAACCAACAGAATGCAAGAGATGGAAGAGCAGATCTCTGGCATTAAAGATATGGTAGAAGAAATAGATTCATCAGTCAAAGAAAACACTAATAAAACAAAGTCATGACCCAAAATGTCCAGGAAATTTGGGACACCATGAAAAGACCAAACCTAAGAATAATGGGGATAGAAGAAGGAGAAGAATACCAACTCAGAGGCACAGAAAATATATTCAACAAAATCACAGAAGAAAACTTTCTCAACCTAAAGAAGGAAATGCCTATAAAAATACAGGAGGGTTACAGAAAACCAAATAGACTGGATCCCAAAAAAAAGTCCCCTCACCACATAATAATCAAACCACTAAACATACAGAATAAAGAAAAAATATTAAGAGCTGCAAAGGAAAAAGGCCAAGTAACATATAAAGGCAGACCTATAAGAATAACACCTGACTTCTCAATGGAGACTCTAAAAGCCAGAAGGTCCTGGACACACGTTATGCAGATAATAAGAGACCATGGATGCCAACCCAGACTATTATACCCAGCAAAAATCACAATCAACATAGACGGAATAAACAAAATATTCCATGATAAAACCAGATTTAAGCAATATCTCTCCACAAATTCAGCCCTACAGAAAGCACTTGAAGGAAAAATCCAACCTAAGGAAGTTAGATACACCCATGAAAACACAGGCAACAGATAGTCCCATACCAACAAACACCAAAGAAGGGAAACATATAACACTATCACCAAAAAATAATAGGAATTAACAATAACTGGTCATTAAAATCCATCAATATCAATGGTCTCGATTCACCTATAAAAAGACACAGGCTAACAGAATGGATTCAAAAGCAAGATCCATCCATTTGCTGCATACAAGAAACACACCTCAACTTCAAAGATAGACACCACCTCAGAATAAAAGGCTGGGAAAAGACTTTCTAATCAAATGGATTTAAGAAGCAAGCTGGTATAGCTATCCTAACATCTAATAAAATATACTTCAAACTAAAATCAATTGAAAGAGATCGGGAAGGACACTACATATTTATCAAAGGGAAAAATCCAACAAGATGAAGTCTCAATTTTGAATATTTATGCCCCAAATACAAGGGCACAGACATTTGTAAAAGAAACATTACTAAATCTTAAAACGCATATCAAACCCCATACACTAGTAGTGGGAGACTTCAACACCCCACTCTCACCAATGGACAGGTCTGCCAGACAAAAACTTAACAGAGAAATAAGGGAACTAACAGACATTATGACTCAAATAGACTTAATAGATATCTATAGAATATTCTACCCTAACACAAAAAAAATACCTTCTTTTCAGCACCCCATGGAACCTTCTCCAAAATCGAACATATGCTTGGTCACAAAGCAAATCTCAACAGATGCAAAAAATTGAAATAACCTCCTGTGTTTTATCAGACCACCATGGCTTAAAGTTAGATTTCCACAACAACAAAAATTACAGAAAGCCTACAATCTCATGGAAACTGAATAATGCCCAATTGAATCACCAATGGGTCAAGGAAGAAATAAAGAAAGAAATTAAAGATTTTCTAGTTCAATGAAAATGAATGTACAATATACCCAAACTTATGGGACACCATGAAAACAGTGCTAAGAGGAAAATTCATAGCTCTAAATGCCCACATAAAGAAGTTGGAGAGATCTCACACTAGTGACTTAACAGCACAACTGAAAGCTCTAGAACAAGAAGAAGCAAACTCACCCAGGAGAAACAGATGCCAGGACTCAAAAAGCTAGACATCAAAATACTGAACAATCCAATTAAAAAATGGACTACAGAGCTTAACAGAGAATTCTCAACAGAAGAATCTCAAATGGCTGAAAGGCATTTAAAGCAATTGCTCAACATCCTTAGTCATCAGGGAAATGCAAATCAAAACAACTCTGAGATACCATCTTACACCTGTCAGAATGGCTAAGATCAAAAACACTGAAGACAGCTTATGTTGGAGAGGATGTGGAGCAAGGGGAACACTCCTCCACTGTTGGTGGGAATGCAAACTTGTACAGCCACTCTGGAAATCAGTATGGCGGTTTCTCAGAAAATTGGGAATCAGTCTTCCTCAAGACCCAGTTATACCACTCTTGGGCATATACCCAAGGAATGCTCAATCATACCACAAGGACACATGCTCAACTATGTTCATATCAGCATTATTTGTAATAGCAAGAACCTGGAAACAACCTAGATGCCCCTCAACTGAAGAATGAATAAAGAAAATATGGCACATATACACAATGGAGTACTACTACTCAGAAGTAAAAAACAATGATATCATGAAATTTGCAGGCAAATAGATGGATCCAGAAAATATCATCTTGAGTGCGGTAACCCAGACTCAGAAGGACAAACATAGTATGTACTCACTCCTAAGTGAATACTAAATGTGAGTGAAGGGATGGCCAGACTGCAACCCACAACTCCAGAGAGGCTAGCTAACAGGGAAAGACCCTAGGAGGGACACATGGATGACTCTGTGAAGGAGAAATGGATGAAATCTACATGAGTGGACTGGGTGTTGGGGGGTGGCAGAGGGCGAGGAGTTGGGGATGAGAACATAGGGAAATGGGAGGGTCAAGCTGGAACAGGGACAGAGTGGGAAGGCAGGGAGGAAGATATCATGATAGATGAGGACATCATGGGAATAGGAAGAGGCAGGGTGCTAGGGAGGCTCTCAGGAATCCATAAGGTTGACCCCACCTTGGTCTGCTGGCAGTGGTCCAGAGGGTGCCTGGACCGGTCTACTCTAGTGACCAGCCTAGTAATAACCTAGCTGTTATCAGTCCAGTGACTGATGTAGGCAGATACAGAGATCCACGGCCAGGCACCAGGCTGAGCTTCCGGAATCCAATTGATGAGAGAGAGGAGAGATACTGCAGGCGAGGGACATCGAAATCATGATGGGAAGACGTGCAGAGATGACCGGCCACACTAGTGGAAGCCCATGAACTGTGGACTGATGGCTGTGGAGCCCCCATGGGACTAGACTAGACCCTCTGGATATGGAAGACGGTTGTTTGGCTCGAACTGTTTGGGGGGCACCCAGGCATGGGGATCAGGATCTGTCCCTGGTCTATGGGCAGGCTTCTGGAACCTGATGCCTGTGGTGTGACACCTTGCACAGCCTTGGTGCAGTGGGAAGGGGCTTGGACCTGCCTAGGCTCAGTATGCTGGGCTTTGCTGACTCCCCATGGGAGACCTCGATTCGGGGGATGTGGGGATGTGGGGTGGCTTGGGAAAGAGGGATGGGGGGTGGGAGGATAGAGGGGGGCGGGGAAGAAAAAAATGTACCTCCTATTCGATTGGTGAAAAAAAAAAAGAAAATGTAATCCCTATTCGATTGGTTAAAAAAAAAAAGCATACATAAGGCCAAATAGACAGGACCTGAGAAGAAATAAAGAATATATATTAAAAGCATCAAGGAAAAAAGAATAAGTCACATATAAATAAAGGCTCATTTGAATAACACATGACTTTCTAAGGGAGGCCTTGAGAACCAGAAGGGCCAGGGTGGAGCTTCTATGAACACTGATAGATCACTGATGTCAGCCTAGATCTAGCAAGAATACTTGGCAAAGCTATCTATCACAGTTGAAAGAGAAAATTCCATTATGAACACAAAGTTAAGCAACTTCTATTTAGCAATCCAGCTCTATGGAAGGTAACAGAGGGAAAACTTGAATCTGCAGAGGCTAACTACATCCATGGGGAAACTAAGAATAAATAATACAAGAAGAATAAATTGAAAAAGGTGAAAAACATGCACAACCCAACAGCAAAATAACAGAAATCAATAACCAATGCTCATTAATAACTCAATATTGAAAGTCTCAATTCACCAATTAAAGATGGACACTAAAAGATTGAATTAGAAAACAGAATCCATCTCTCAGCATCCATGAAACGTACCTCACCAACAAGGATAGTCATTATCTTAGGGTAAAAGGATGGAAAATAGTATTCCAAGCAAATGGATCCAAGAAAGAAGTAAGAAAAGCTATTTTAACTTCTGAGAAAATAGACTTCAAACTAGTACTAATCAGAACAGCTAGAGAAGGATGTCTCATACTCATTAAAGGAAAAGCCCAAGAGGATATTGTTGTTCTCAACATTTAAGCACCAAAATTTAACCAAGTTCATAAAAGAAAAACTACTACAGCTAAAATCACTTGTTGAACCTCACACAGTGATAGTGACTTCAATACCCTTGTCTCATCAATAAACAGATTGTCTAGACAAAAACTAAGCAGAGAAATGGTGGGGTTAATTAATGTCATAAATCAAATGGAACTAGCAGACATCTACAGAACATTCCACACAAAGATATATGAATAAACTTTCTTCACAGGAGCTCATGAAACTTTCTCCAAAGCTGACCACATAGTAGGATGCAGAGCTCATTTCAACAAATAAAAGAAAACTGAAAAAATACTCTGCATCTTATCTGACCACAATGAATTAAAGTTGCCTATCAGGAACAATAGAAAGAGAAGAGAGAAGAGACTGTACAATCTTGTAAAAAACAAACAACTCACTACAGAATATAACTTCAAAAACAACCACAAGAAATTATACTATTAACTATTTACCTAAAAAACTATAATGCACATAATTCTGTATAAATATACATATACAGTTTTAATGAACTTTTCTCTCCTGGACTGACAATTCTCCCTCCAAGAGCCAAAGGCCACCTAACAAAAACCAATGCCAGACATGAGAAGCCCTCTTTTCAGTTGTTGGCTAGAGATGTCCAAGAGACTCTTATACATATGGCATATTGCTATTGCACTGGCTTTCCCCCAAAGGTGGCAGAATAGACATGCCAAAGTGGATAGGGACAATCCTCAACATTACATAACAATAGGCAACTGAGGAAAGCTATGATTTGGAGATATGGTCTTCTCCAGGGAAGAATATACCAATTAGTTGTCCAGTGCCAAATGGTAAGCCCCCAAAACATATATAAGGAAGAATATATGGACTGAACAGGTTATATTTAGGAATATATATGTATATACAAATACATAAATGCATGCTATAACAATTAATGAAGTAAAAGGCCATAAATTTGAAAGAGTTAGAAAGGTTATATGGAAGGGTTTAGATGGAGGAAAGGGAAAATAGAAATGTTTTATATTATAATCTCAAAAATAAAAAATAAAGATAAAAATTAAAATTGGATCAAGATAAAGTAACAAAAAAATTAAAAACTTTAAGGGATATTATTGAAAATGAAAACACAACATACCCATATGGGACACAATAAGGGCAGTTCTAAGATGGAAGTTCATAGCACTAAGTGCCTATACAAAAAGAGAAACAATAAAAGTTCTCATATTAGTAACTTATTAACACACAAGAAAGCCATAGAACAAGAAAAATAATACCCTAAAAGAGTAGACAGGAAAAAAATTATCAAGCTCGGGGCTAAATTCAATGAAATAGACATACAAACAAAAATAAAACAAGGGATGGTTCAACGAACTTAAGCCAATAAACCTTATCTACCACATAAACTGTGAAAGTCAAAAACCACATAGTCATCTCATTATATACAGAAAAGGCCTTTGAAAAAATCCAATGTCCCTTCCTAATAAAAACTCTAAAAAAAATCTAGCGGCACAAGATGACTCCCCATGGGAGACCTTGCCTTGGAGGAGGTGGGAATGGGGGAGTGGGTTATGGGGGAAGGCTGGGGGTTGGGAGGAGGGAGGACAGGGGAATCTGAGGTGGATATGTAAAATGAATAGAAAATCTCTTAATAAAAATGTAAAATAAAATAAAATAAAAGATAAATACTTCAACACATTATAGGCACTTTACAGAAAGTTCACAGTCAATAGCAGCCTAAATTAAAAGAAGCACAATCGCTGGGTGGCAGTGGCACACGCTTTAGTCTCAGCACTCAGGAGGCAGAGCCAGGCAGATCTCAGTGAGTTTGAGCCCAGCCTGGTCTACAGAGCGAGATCCAGGACAGGCATCCAAACTACATGGAGAAACCCTGTCCCCCCGCCCCCCCCCCAAAAAAAAGAAGCACGATCATTTTCACTAAAATTAGGACAAGACAAGGCTGTCCACTCTCTCTGAATCTACAAAATATAGTACTTAGCTAGAGTAATACAAAAACTGAGGAAGATCAAAGGAATGAAAATAGGAAATGAAGAAATTGAAGTATCTTTATTTTTAGATGAAATGGTTTTATACAAAAAGGACCTAAAACTTTCTACAGATGATAAACAATTTCAGCAAATAAGGAGAATACAAAACAGTCTTGGGATCACTCCAAAAAACCAAATGAAATTCTCCTATAATAAAAAATTTTAAAACATTAAAGAATTGAAAGTAACACCAGAGGGTGGCAGGATCTCCCATGCTAATGAATGGGTAGGATTAGTAGTATGAAAATGGCCTTCCTACCAAAAGCAATATGCAGACTTGTTGTTTGTTGTTCTCTTTTAATCTTTTTGCTCTTTGGGGAGCCCACCACCCAGCTCCCAAATAAATCACACATGGAGTCTTATTATTACTTATGAATGCTCAGTCTTAGCTTCGCTTGTTCCTAGCCAGCTTTTCTTAAATTATCCCATCTACATTTTGTCTCTGGGTACTTTCCTTTTCTTGCTTCTGTAATCTTACTTTCACTCTTACTCCATGGCTGGCTGTGTGTCTTGGTGGCTGTCCCCTTCTTTTCTTGATCCTTGATCTCCTTTCTCTCTATTTCTCCTTCTGTTTATTCTCTCTGCCTGCCAGCCCTGCCTATCCTTTCTCCTGCCTCACTGTTCAGCTCTTTATCACACCATCAGATATTTTACATAGGCAAAGTAACACAGCTTCACAGAGTTAAACAAATGCAACATAAAAGAATGCAATATATCTTTGCATCATTAAACAAATGTTCCACAGCATAAACAAATGTAACATATCTTAAAACAATATTCTACAACACAGACTCAGTACAATACCCATCAAAATTTCAACACAGGAAAGGAACACATGGGAAATGTGGGTCACCCTTAAGAAAAATCAAACTGTCAAAAAATGGGTATAGATGAGGAAGAAGAATCAGAAGTCAATGACAGAGAACAGAGCTTCTACAAAAGCATAGAAATCTTTCCCAAACTAAAGAAAGATACTCATACAAGTACAAGAAAGCAGACAGAACACCAAATAAACAAGACCAGAAAAGAAAGTCTCCATGACATATCACAGTTAAAAAACTAAGTGTAAATAAAAGAATAAGTATTTAGAGCTACAAGTAATGTATAAAGGAAAACCTATTAGAGTAATAGCTGATGCTTCAGTGGAGTCTTTCAAGGACAGAAGAGGCTGGAACAATGCATTCTAAGTCCTAAAAGACTATGACCTCTAACCTATCCTAATATTCTCAGCAAAACTTTCTGCCATAATTGAAGGATAAAAAAAAAATCTTTCCATAATGTAAGCAGCATAAAACTTTTTATATTCAACAAACCAAACATAAAGAAAATACAGAAAGCATTATTTCAGACTAAAACAATGAAAGAGCATAATAGAGGCACTGTGGAGAGAAATACAAAATCATAATTATTAAAACACAAAGCTGGTTGGTTGTTTTTTTTTTCTCTTTTCTCTTTACTCTTTGGTCTTTGCCTATTGAGGGTCATACCACCCAGCTACTAAATAAACATAGGGATTGGTATTCTTACATATGAATGCCCAGCTGTAGCTTGGCTTCTTTTAGCCAACTTGTCTTTTTTTAAATTTTATTTTACAATATAATTTAATTCTACATATCAACCGCGGATTCCCTTGTTCTCCCCCTTCCCGCCCACCTCCCCTTCCCCCCAGCCCACCCCCCATTCCCATCTCCTCCAGGGCAAATACTCCCTCAAGGATTGAGATCAACCTGGTAGACTCAGTCCAAGCAGGTCCAGTCCAACCAACTACAGATATCTTAAAATACCTTTAGAAAAATACCATAAAGCTATTATATGATGTACTATTGTTATATTGTGGATCTTGAATCCTGTATTTTTGAGGTGCTATGACTAGAGACTGTTGTTGGAGATCACTCATTCTTGTATTTGATATATATCTTCTTTCTGGATTTAAGTAAAAAAAAAAAAAGAACCATGTCAAGTTTTTTTTTTAAAGAAAATAAATAAAAAAGAAAAAAACACAAAGCACCACTGAGAACACAAACACCATCACCAAACACTGAACAAAATGATGACCACAATTAACATAGACACTTCAATTATAACTTTAAATAGCAAAGGACTAAATTCTCCAATCAAAATACACAGGCTGACTGAACAGATCAATAAACAAAATTCATGTATCTGTTTTCAACAAGAAACACATACTAGTTTTAAACATAGGCACTGCTTATAGTAAAAGGATGGACAAAAATGTTGCAATAAAATTGGACTAGGAAGCAAGCAGATGCCAGTAACCTAATATCTGACAAAATAGACTACAAACTAAAATAATCAGAAAAGAGAAGAGGGCCTCTTCATTCTACTCAAGGGGACAATTAACCAAGAAGACATTACTACCATAAACATATATGCACCAAGTTCAGGGGTGCTGGATTTTATGACAAATCTATTACTAGAATTAAAGACACAGGTTAACATCAATCCATTAATAGTAGGTTACTTGAATGCCCCACTTTCTCCAGTAGACAGGTGTCTGGACAAAAAGTAAACAAAGATATATCAAAATTGACACTGTAGGTACATCAAATGGACTTAAGAGATATCTACAGTATATTCAACCTGAACATCAAATAATAAACATTCTACTGAGCAGCACACAGAAGCCTTTCTAAAATAGACCACATCCTGGGACACAAATCAAATTTTTACAAAATCAAAAATATTCTATGTGACCACAATGCAATAAAACTTAAAATTGACAGCAGAGAGGTGTAGATGGAGTTTTCTCCTGTCCCGCTCGGGCCTGCAGCTGCTCAGACCCAAGTAAACACAAAGAGACTTATATTACTTATAAAATGTATGACTGTGGCAGGCTTCTTGCTATCTAGTTCTCATATCTTAAATTAACCCATTTCTATTAATCTATAAATTGCCACATGGCTTGTGGCCTACCAGTACTTTACATCTTGCTTCTCATGGCAGTGGCTGGCAGCATCTCCTGACTCAGCCTTCCACTTCCCAGAATTCTCCTCTCTGCTTATCCCACCTATACTATACTTCCTGCCTGGCTACTGGCCAATCAGTGTTTTATTTATCAATCAATCAGAGCAACACATTCACAGCATACATAAAGACATCCCCAGCACTTCCCCTTTTCTCTTTTTTTTCCAAAAGGGAAGGTTTTAACTTTAACATAGTAAAATTACAGATAACAAACAATTATCAAGCAAGAATTACAGTTACAATATCTAATTTATTTATAATATCTAGTCTATTTGTATTTGGCAAAATTAAAGAAGATATCCTAACTATCCTATATTTGTGAGTCTAAGGTTTCATATCTAACTTATCTTTTATCATAACTAAGGAAATTATAACTATCTAGTCTTCAAGTATATCAAAGACCTCAGAAGGATATAATATTACCTGAGAAATAGGAGAAGGATGCAAGCAACTTTCGGGAGTCTTGCGAGATTAGACAGGGACAGCTGGCAGCCTGGACGGTCATCCAAAGTTCCTCTGTAATGTTGGAGCATCTCCCTTCAGCCCACAGGCCTAGAGTCTCTCATTCACTTCTCTCTGTGTCCTGTAGAATGTGTGGCAGTTTCCCTTGTGAAGCAGGAACCTGAAGTACCATTTCACCTTGCAAAGTTCAATGGTCACCTTTCTATGGGTCCTGCATGTCCAGTCGATACATTTTTTTCAAGCAGTCCAGGCAAGAACAGTTTCTTGCCCAAATGGCTGTTTTTGCCAAGAAGAAGATAAACTCCATACGGAGTGTCTTCAATGCCCATCTTTCTCTTTGAAATAAATCGGTGCTGCCAGGAGAAGACGTGTCTCACTGTCCAGAAAGTCTAAATTTTTAAAACATTTTAAATGCCATATTCTGTAGGTCTTTGACGTGTTTGAAGATTACCTAACTAATTGGATTATATCTATGTATACCTAGAAAACTTAACATGACTATAAGTTTGACTATCATAAATTTTAATTATCCATTACAATCTAAATGAGTTACATAAACATAATACCTCAAATGAGAGTAGAAATATATATACAGAATAACAAAATTAAGTTTAAACTTTTATCAATAAACTAAAATCCATAGCAATGTAAAACATTTATAAACAAGTTGTTGCCCTTAAAAGTAGGTTCATTAATCTACCTTTTCATCCTATTATATCTATACTATCCCCTTTTCTTCTTTAGAAAGAGATAACATTTATAATCAACCTGCTTTAAATAAAAATATTGGTTTTTCTCTGTCCCATACCAGAGGGCTCTTCTGATATGGGACAGAAGAATGTCTCAACCTTTTCTTTTAGCAATATGCTTGGGTTTAGAGAAGGAGTGAGCCAATTCCATCTCCAAAACCAGCTTGGTATATTTGGGAATTTGGGCGTAGCTTCTCTTACTACTTCCTGCTGGAGGAGGGTGCTGTATTCTTATGGGGACATAAAGAAAATTTTAGGATTACAGAGTAGTTCATGAGGCTGTATTGTCTGAGCCAGTTGCCTTGAAACCTTTCTGGATGTTGGATCATCTGGGCCATGGTGTCATGGGAGATCTTTCAGGGGGTCTTGCCTGGTCAAACCTGATGTATTTTAATCTGGAACAAATCCATAGCCTCTTGCTTTCTGTGGAAACAAAAGCAGAGCCTTCTTTCCAAAGCTACATATCCTTACATCCAAATTTTTAAGTCAAGGTACCTTTAAAATATACATATTGGTTTAACTGAGCAGCCTGTACAATCAAATGTCTTTCTGCAGTTAAAAATCCCAAAGACAACACAATCCAGACTCTCTGTGTGATTTCCATCTTTACATGGCTTATTTTTTATATTACTTTGTCTTTAAAGACTTTATTTTTTAAACTATCTATTTCTTTATATAACTGCATATATTACTTTTTCAAGTAATACATATTTCAAGCCTACATACATTTTTACACACATTGTAAACCATTTAGAAGTTTATCCCATCTGAATTTGTCTTATTGTGAAACTATTGCTTTAAACTACAGCATTTTCCACTCACCTCAGCTTCCCAACATGGCAGTGGTACATTTTCTGCCAGCTCTGGATCTGGGAGCCATGTATACCATCAACTCTCAGAAGCAGTGGTTCTATGCTTCTATCAAAGCAGCATGTAGCCCAGAAACCTTTTTTTGTCTGTACTAGTAAAGGCTAAATCCACCACACAGTATAATGTGTGGCTTTCAGACAACTCATTCCCACCATGATGTAGGTCAAGCCTGCATGCCATGAACCCGCCATAAAGTAGCTCAAGCCTGCAGGCTGCCACTAACTTGAGAGAGACAAATAGGAAGCTACTTTTAGCTCTGTTTTAGAATCTTCTTTCTCAGGATTTAGGTGGAAATTCGAGCCATTGGGTGCCATTTGTTTGTGGAAGTACTAAGGCAACTCTACATAATTAAAAGGGAGGTTTATTTTTGGGGGTAACTTACAAGTAAAGGGATAGGTTACAGGGTCCGGGAAAGGTGTAGTATAGTCCAGTGGTGTTCTCTGGAGAACTCTGCTTGGTCTACCTCCAGTGTCCAGGACCCAGGAATCAAGAGAGCTGGCACATCTGGATCTCAGGTCTTAAGGGCTCCTCTCTCAGCCCTGCCTCATATGCATGACAGTTACCAGAAGCCTCAATGGGGGTGGTATTTCTAGGTCAAAGCTGGAACAGCTACCCACTACAGAGAGGTCTGTAGTAAACACACAAACTCATGGACAACATTAAATATACTATTTCTGAATAAGGAATGGGTCAAGTAATAAATCAATAAAGCAATAAAAAATGTCCTGAAACTGAATGAAAAGAAAAACACAACACAACAAAACCTCTGAGGCACATTGAAAGCCATCCTGGGCATTTGTATCTGATGCCAAGAGCAGAGGCATCTACTGGGAATCCTGCTGACCATGCTGTGACCATGATATTGGCCTGAGAAGTGGGTAGGTGATCAACACCTCCTTCTTGTCCTGCTATCCAAAGTCCCTAGTCTTATCCCTGACCTGTGCAGACCACCTGCTGGAGTCTCTCTTTCTGCCAACATTCCCAGGGGACTCCACAAATCTATTCATTCAGCCATCTTCCCTTCCCCCATCTCTTTATCTAAGCCACCAAAACCTGAAAGCACCCTCTACCAGACAAACTACCTGGCATCTCACTGGCAACATAGGCCTCTGAATCAGGCAGGCAATCTTCACTCTCTTTCCTGTTCTCCATCTCAAATTTCCTAGTCTCTTCCCCCAGCCTCACAGCAGACCACCTGCAGGGGAATGCCTTTCCTCTTGGCCACAATTCCCTGGGGACTCTACAGATCTTTGTAGAACCAAGCCTTTCTCCCTCATACCTTCCCTTTCTATCAGCCACTAACACTCAGAGTTACTTATGGTGATATTTTTCTTTTATACGAAAATGTTAATTGTATGTTAATAAATAAAGTTGCCTGGGGGTCAGAGCTATTAGCAAGCCATAGGAAAGCAGGGCAGTGGTGGTGTACATTTGTGATCACAGCACTTGGTAGACAGAGCTAGGTAAGTCTCTGTGTGTTCAGGGATACAGCTAGCATTGGATACGCATGCCTTTAATCTCATTACCAACCATAGAACACCTGGAGGTCTATACAGACAGGCCGTAATGAGGCAGTCCTGTGGTTGGGTTTACAACCAATGAGAAGGCAGAACAGAGACTATATAAAGACTTTAACACAGGAAGTACGGGCTCCTTCGGAGAGGTAGGACCACTGCAGGAGGAAGGGTAAGGTTTTGGCTCTTAGCTCTGACCTCTTGGCTTTCTTCTTTGCATTGGTTCTGTGTTTCTTATTTATAAGACGGTTGGTTACATCTACAGTTACTCTCTACCTGGGAAGCAAATGACCATGCAGCCAGGGAATCAGGTAGGTGATCTTCACTCTCCTTCCAGTTTTCCATTTCCAATTCCCTAGTCACATCCCCAGCTCTGTAGCAGATCACCTGCAGGAGCCTGTCTTCCCTCTCTGCCTCCCTTCCCTGGTGACTCCACAGATCCTCTTAATGGACCCAGCCTTCTCCTGGGAAAGGACCTGCACCTCCTTCCCTTTATAGTCCATTCCTATTCTTTAGTGTCAGCTCCTAATACCTAGAAACACTTTCTACCCCAGACCCTAGCCAAACCTAGCAGGGATGCAGAAGCACTCTCTACAAGGCAACATACAGCCACCACACTCTTCTAAAAACCATTTGAGGGCAACAGAAACCAAGGAACAGAACAAACCAAAAAAGACAAAACTAGTTATCAGTACTTAGAATTACAATCATCCCAAACCCAGGTGCCTAGATGCCAGCATAAAAACACAATTAATAACAGCCAGGACAACATGTTTCCTCTACAGCTAAGCAAAACTACTACTAGTATATGTCATGAGAAATTAAATATAGCTGAAGTATAAGACAAGGACTTCAAAATAGCCTTTATGAATTTAGAGGTTGTTAAATGATATGAATAAATCAATTAATGAAATCTATAAAAACACAAACAGTGGAATGAAATGAAAAAATCAAAGCATGAAAGTAGAAATAGAACCAATAAGGAAACCCAAACTGGGGGAAAACTGGAATGAAAATTTTGGAAACTCAAACAGGAACCTCAGTGGCTAACCCCACAAACAGAATACAAAAGATGGAAGAGAAAATTTCAGGCACTGAAAACAAAATGGAAGAAATGGATACATCAGTCAAACAAAATGTTAAATCTAAAAAGTCCAGGCACAAAACATCTGGGAAATCTGGTACGCTATGAAAAGACCAAATCTATGAATAGTAGAATAGAGAAAGTAAAAGAAACCCAAGTCAAACGCACAAAAAATATTTTCAGCAAGAAAATATAAGAAAATGTCTCTAATATAAACAGAGAGGTGCCTATCAAGATGCAAGAGGCATACAGAACACCAAATAGACTGGCCCAGAACAGAAATTCTCCATAGCACATAATAATCAAAACACTAAATGTACAGAATAAAGAATATGAAGAGCTGCAAGAGAAAAAAGCCAAGTAACATATAAAGGCAGACCTATTATAATTATATATGCCCAACTTCTCAGTAGAGATTCTAAAAGCCAGAAGGACCTAGACAGATGTTCTACAAACTTTAAGAGACAACAAATGCCAGCCCAGACTACTATACCCAGCAAAACTATCAATCCCCATCAATGGAGAAAGACATCCCATGACAAAACCAAATTCAAGTAGTATCTATCTACAAATCCAGCCCTATAAAAGGTACTAGAAGAAAAACTTCAACCTGAAGAGGCTGACCATACCCAAGAAAACACAAGGAATGAATAATATCAGACCAGAAAATCGAAAGAGAGAGAAAAACCTTACACAACAACAAAATAACTGGAGTCAACAAACATTGGTCATTGATCACTCTCAATAGCAATGGTCTTAATTCCCCAATCAAAAAACACAGACTAAGAGAATGGATGCAAAGCAGGATTCACTCTTCTGCTACATCCAAGAAATACACCCGAACATCAAGGATAGACATCACCTCAGCATTGAAAGATAGAAAACAATATTACAAGTAAATAGACATAAGAAGCAAGCCAGTGGTTTTGTTAAATCCAGAAAACTATTCCTTTTAGATATCCCAGCTTCCTGGAGTACAGGCTTTAAAGAAAATATTCCCTAATAATATTCTTAATGGCTTTGGTTATCTATTGCAATGCTTATTTGTTCAATTCTTACTCTGTATTTTCATGTACACATGTATGCAACAACGATTTTTAAAGAGGCATCACCTCCATCCCCTCATTTTTTACCTAGACTTCCCAGGTCCTCCTCCAGGGTCTAGACTGGTGAGTCACCATGACCTTCTCATCCACGCCTTTCCTACAACCTGCATCTAGGTTTATAAGATTTAGCTTACATCCCACAACCAGTGTACCAACCTAGCCTGCCTTTTCTTTCTTTCAATGCAGAGGTGCTCGAAGATTGGGCCACTATCTTCTCTACCTATCTGCCATACTACAGGATTCTCCCATGTCATATCCAACCATTGCACACAGACCTATTTACCCCCACATGCCTAGTTTGGAACAGGAAGCACATCCTGTATACCACCCCAGTTCCCTCTTCACACCTCACTGCATTCCACACAAGCCAGCCACTTCCAAACTCTCAACCCAACCTGCCTCTACACCCTATCTTTTCCCCAACCCTACTCCATCCACAAAAACTTTAAACTAACAAAAGAAATACATGTGCCCATATCTAATCACAGGAATACCAACCTTATGAAAGATCAAGCCAAAATCTTCTCTCAGAAAACTTACTGGCTCTGTAGAAATGCTTACCAATGAGAATTATTTGGAAGAACTCCAGGAAGCAGAAACCTCCTCAAAGAATTCAAGTAATTTAAAAAGGACACAAAGAAACAGCTCTGTGAAATGAAAGATAAAGAGCTTAAGAAGAAAGTACCACCTATGAGTAAGTGGAGAGATAAAGGTACTCCAATCAGATGGGACCAGGAAGCAACTGGGCATTGCTATCCTAATATCTGACAAAATAAACTTCCAATTAGAACTAATCAGAGATGAATAGACACACCTCATTCTAATCACAATAACAGTTAACCAGGAAGACATTACTATCCTAAACATCTTCACCCAGGGGAACAAAATTTCACACACACACACACACACACACACAAATCTACTACTGGAATTACGAATACTGAATAACATTGTGCTGGCTAATCTTATGTCAACTTGACACACAAACTGGAGTTGTCTGAAAGAAGGAAACCTCAATTGAGAAAATTCCTCCATAAGATCCATCTGTAAGGCATTTTTTTAATTGGTGATTGATGGGGGTGGGTCCAACCCATTGTGGGCGGTTCTAATCCTGGGCTGGTAGTCCTGGGATCTATAAGAGAGCAGGCTGATCAAGCCAGGAGAAGCAAGCCAAAAAAGCAGCACCCCTCCATAGCCTCTGCATCAGCTCCTGCCTCCAGGATCTGTCGCTGTTTGAGTTGTCTTGATTTCCTTCAATGATGACTAGTGCTTTGGAAGTGTAAGTCAAATAAACCCTTTCCTCTCCAACTTGCTTTTTGGTCATGGTGTTTTATCACGGCAATAGAAACCCTAATAAGACAAACATCAATCCATTAATAGTGGGTGACTTTTGTACCACTATTTCTCCAAAATGTAAGTCATCCGGGCAAAAAAAGAGAGAGAGAGAGAGAGAGAATCATCAGAACTGATTGATACCATAAATCAAATGTCCTTAACAGATACCTACAGCATATTCTGTCCAAACACCAAAGAATTCATATTTTACTTGGCATTACATGGAAACTTTTCTAAAATAGACCACATCCTGGGATAGAAAACAAATCATTACAGATTCAAAAAATTGAAATCACTCCTTGTATCCTATATGACTGCAATGCAATAAAAATTAAAATTTATAGCAAAAAATACTTCTACTAAAAATGAAAACTGTGTAGATTAAACAGTTCATTACTAAATGAAGAATGGGTCAAATAAATCAAGAAAGCAATAAAAATTTCCTAGAATTAAATTAAAATGAATAGAATAACAAAACCACTGTAATAAATTAAAAACAGTCCCTCTACATGCCTACATTAAAAAATCAGAAAGAGTACAAATAAATGGATTAATTGTGCAATTAAAAAATTGGAAGGAAAAAAATAAAGTCTAAATGCAGTCACCAGAAAGAAATGATAAAAAATCAGACCAGAAATCAATAAAATGAAAACAGTAAAAAGAATCAACAAATCTATGAGCTGGTTATTAAAAAAGATAAACAAAACTGACAAACATTTGGCCCAACTAACAAAAATATAAAAAGAGAGGATCTAAATTTACAGAGTAAAATATGAACAGGAAAATTTTACAACAGACAGAAAAGAAATTCAGAATATTACTAGGGAATATTTTAAAACCCTGTATTCCATGAAGCTGGACTATCTAAAAGGAATGGATGATTTTCTAGGTTCAGCCAAACTATCAAAATTAAACCAAAAAAAAGTCAAATACTTAAATAGATCCATGAAAAATGAGGAAATTGAATAATAATGATAAAAATCTTTCCAGCCAAGAAAAATCCAGGAACAGGTGGAGTCACAGAAGAACAAGGCATTCAGAGAAAGTCTACCCATAGTTCTTCTTAAACTGTTTAAAAGTCAAATAGAAGGCTGTGGTGGTATTGTGTTTCCCAAAATATTGTGCACCCTAATAAACTTATCTGGAGTCAGAGACTGAACAGCCACTAGATACAAAGGGTAGAAAATCGTGGCACTCACACCTTTAATCCTAGCACTCCAGAGGTAGAAATCCCTCTGGATCTCTGTGAGTTCAAGGCCACATTGGAAACAGCCAGGCATGGTGACACATGCCTTTAATCCCAGGGAGTGAGCCTTTAATCCCAGGGAGTGATGGTAGAAAGCAGAAAGGTATATAAGGTGTGAGGACCAGAAACTAGAAGCATTTGGCTGGTTAAGCTTTCAGGCTTCTAGCAGCACAGTTCAGCTGAGAGCCATTCGGATATGAGGACACAGAGGCTTCCAGTCTGAGGAAACAGGACCAGCTGAGGAACTGGCAAGGTGAGGTGGCTGTGGCTTGTTCTGGTTCTCTGACCTTCCAGCATTTACCCCAATACCTGGCTCAGGTTTGATTTAATTAATAAGACCTTTTAAGATTCATGCTACAAAAGGCACATTCCCAAACTCCTCCTTCAAAGCCAGTATCACGCTAATATCCAACCCAGATAATGGCACAACAAAAGAAAACTGTAAGACAACATACCTAATGAACAGAGTCAAAATTCCTCAATAAAATACTTACAAGCAATATACAGACCTGCATCCCAAAGACTGTATATTATAATCAAGTTGGCTTTATTCCTGAAATGCAGGGATAGTTCAATATACACAAATTAATAAACATAAGAAACCACATAAGTTGGATTAAAGTAAAAAATCACATGATTCACTCAATAAATGCAGAAAATAGCCTTGGACAAAATCCAATATGTTTTCATTATAAAAGTCTTAGAATATGTCTGACTACCTGGAACATACCTCAACATAGTAAAATGTATATATAAGAAACCAACAGCCGGCATCATTATAAATCAGTAGTTCTCAACCTTTCTAATGCTGTGACCCTTTAATACAATTGTGGTGACCCCCAACCGTAAAATCATTTTCAAGGCTACTTCATAACTATAATTTTGCTGCTGTTATGAATTGTAATGTAAATATCTGATATGCAGGATATCTGATATTCGACCCTAGTGAAAGAGTCATTTGAGCCCCTCCATCTGCCCCAAATGGGTAATGACCCACAGGTTGAGAATCTTTGTTCTAAATAAAGAAAAGCCTAAAGCAATCCAAATGAAGTAATGAACAAGACAGTGACATCCACTATCCCCACTCCTTCTCAACATTGTAGTCAAACAAAGGGAAAGAAAGAAATTAAAAGGATAAAAATAGGGAAAGAAGTATCCAAACAATCCCTGTTTAAAGATGAGATGATATTATATATTATCAAGACCAAAAAAAAAACTACCAGGAAATTTCTAGAAATGATAAATTCAGGAATGTGGTAGGATGCACAAGCAAAGTACATAAATCAATAGCTTTTCTATACACACCAATAAACACACAGAGAAGTACACACTCCTATTAACAGCAGCCTCAAAGAAAATGAAATATCTAGAAATAAACCTAACCACAGAAATGAAGGACCTCTATAACAAAAACTCTGAACCTCTGAAGAAAGAGATAATGACATGAGAAAAAGAAAGACATCCCATACTCAAAGATCAGTAGAATTAACATTGTGAAGATAATGATTCTATCTAAAGCTATTTACAGATTCTGCTGCCAGCCGCAGGAATATGAAGTAGGAGTTCAGCTGATATTGACAAAGCTATCACCTGGAAAAAGTTAAGGACTTTTCCAGAGGAAACCAAGGCTTAAGGAGTCTTGGTGATATTAGCTTTCAAATGTATTAGCTGTATCCTGCAATTAATTTCTTGTGTGCTGCTGGAGTTTCCCCCATTCGACTTTTCCTTCAAGAATTTATAACAGTGTAACTAATCACTAATTGGGCAAAATTCTCCTTATACATTTGGGATAATTGGATGGCTGTCCCCAGCTGTGTTTACTTTTCATTAACATAAACCTGGCCAGAGCCATTCTCTGGATAAAAGTATTTCAGATAAGTTACCCCTTTTTCTAAAGATAAATGCAGTAAAACAGTAGCTCATCCCACCTACAGATAAGAAAAAATATCCACTAGCAATTAAATCCTCAACTCCTTACCTTCACCCCGGGTTATTCATACAAGACCCTAATTTAGGAGATTTACTGCTCACATTCATGGAATGATGTTTTAGCCACTCATTAGTTACTGAATTAAAATAGTTATTTCCCACCGACCTAAGGAAATTTCTGACAAAGCCATACAAGCAGTAGATGCTAAGCTTCGATTCTTAAGCAAATTAAGTTCTAATTTCTCCTCAGCCAGGTGCCATTCCTAGATTTTCTTCTCAACAATTACTCTGAGCGAAAGTGCTTTCACTAACCAAACGCTACATACTCTGACGTAGGTTGCCTAGCAACTGAGCACACTCCCCCTCCCCATCTGAAAGCAGCTGCAGCTGGGAGAGGCGTAGAGGAAAAGCGGCACCAAAGACAGTTTTACTTTCTTGTGACTTACTATCTAGCCATTTCTAGATTATAGTTCGAGCACATAAATCCCCTAATTGATCTTAGGCTTTAGTTGACCCTAACAGAGAATTCTCCTTTAGTCACTCTCCCCTTTTAGGTTGTTAATCTAGCTGACAATTACTGAGTTATGTGTGGATCCTTATCACCTCTCTCTGTAACCCTGAAAACTTCTAATCTCTCAAGGCTATGGATAAAGGGACACGGTTCATGTATATAGACGGTTTTTTCCTGTAATGAGTAGAATTGACTTAGAAGAATAAAGCGAATGGACTAAAGAACTCAGTGTGCTTAGATTCATTGAATATCCCTCAGATTAGAATCCTCAGCTGGTTGGTAGACTCTTCCGCAGACCCTGGGAGCAAGCAATATAGGCTGGACCTAATATTGCTTGCGATAAGATTCAATGCATTCCCAATCAAAATCCCCATCTCATCCTTCATAGAAATAGAAAAACTATCCTAAAATTCATGTTACTTCAAAAATCCCAAACAGTCAAAACAATCCTGAACAAAAATAGCAATGCAGGATTATTACAACTCCAGATACTGAGATTTATTATAGAGCCATAGTACAAAAACAATATGTTACTGATACAAGAGACTTGTAGACAATGAAACATAATTGAAGACCCAAGTAAAAGAACATATAACTTCAGCCACTTAACGTTTGACAATGATGTTAAAAGCATATACTGTAAAAAAGAAGCATCTTCAACAAATGGTGGTGGGGAAACTGAACTTCCACATGCAGAAGAATGAAATTAGATAGACCCATATCTATCACTTTCCACAAAAACTAACTCCAAATGGATCAAAGACCAAAACCTGAAATTTGAAACACGGAAAATGCTAAAAGAAAACATAGGCAGTAACCTACATGATATAGGTGTAGAAAAGGAGTTCCTGAATAGGAGTCCATTTGCCTAAGAATCAAGGCTAAAAATGTACTAGTGGGGCCTAATGAAACTAAAAAGCTTTTATAAAGCAGAAGAAGCAATCCTGGGTAAAAAGGATGCTCACAGAAGGAAAGAGAATCTTTGCCATCTATAGAGGTTTAATATCTGGAACATACAAATAACTCAAAAAAAAAAAAGAGTCAAACAACAACAACAAGAAATGACCCATTCAAAAAGTGGGCCTGGGAGTTGGATATATAGTTCCCAAAAGTGAAAAAAGAATGACTGAGAAATATCTAAAAAAAATGGCTGTGCTGCAGTGGTACATGCCTTTAATCCTAGTGTCAGAGCCTGCCAACAGTCAGCTGGGTAGCTGGGTAGAGACATGCAGATTGAAGAGACAATGAAGAAGACAGAAAAAAGTCAAGAGGTTTGCTGGTCAATGCTGGACAGCCTCGAGTTTATTTCACACCAGCTTATATACAGTCTTGAAGGACAGAGGTAGAACAATGCACAGCACAGGCATTCAGCCACTATCTATCCTGCCTTGTGTCAAGGAGCGGGCAGTTTCATTTTGTATCTTGATGTATCTCCAACTGGAATCAGCAGCGTGCATCTAGCTAGATAGTGTGTTCCTTCTTGTGGGCTAATCAGGACTTTCTCACAGCCCTTCAAGGAGACTCTGCAGGCTACTCGGGACTTTCTCACAGCCTTGGAGCAAACAAACCTGAACTCTATTAACTCAGAATAGACTTCAAATTCAAACTGGGAAACTGAGTCAGTTGTGGGCTCCCACAATTCTTCCTTTTTTATTTATTTATTTATTTATTTATTTATTTATTTATTTATTTATTTATTTTGGTTTTTCGAGACAGGGTTTCTCTGTGTAGCTTTGCGCCTTTCCTGGAACTCACTTGGAAGACCAGGCTGGCCTCGAACTCACAGAGATCCGCCTGCCTCTGCCTCCCGAGTGCTGGGATTAAAGGCGTGCGCCACCACCGCCCGGCCTTTTTTATTTATTTTAAGACTCCACTGAGTCTCTCAGATGACTGTGCTTGTCTTAGGTGTTTCCTTACCACACTCCAGTCTTACCCATCATGGGAGCATGAATTCCATCATTCACGTCCTGTCTTAGGTTGAAAGGAGGCAAAGAAAATTTACCCGTCTTTGGCTATCAGCCTCTGGTATCATAAGTCAGGGAAATATGTGGAGTTCCGTATTCAGTCCATGAAGTTCTGAGCCCAATTTTTATAGCGAGTTTGTAATCAGTTTGAAAACCATAGGCAAACAGATTAATCCTATTAAGACATATATTTCAATAATTATAATATAACTTAAGAGCAAAGTAAATGATGACCTTTTGAATTGTTCTAGAATGTCTTCAGCTGTTTTAACTGCATCAAAATTCAGTTTAGCCTTTTTCATTTCTATAAACTCTTGATGTAATTTATCCAAATCTAAGGTTTCATTAGAATCATGCCAAATTCCTTTAAGATGTGCCTTAACTCTTTCCCAATCAATAGCACTTTCATTGTACACAGAAGATGTAACACAAATCCATTCATAATTAGCATGACATTTCAAATGCACTCTAGTTTTCAGGCTTTGGAGCTCATCTCCCAGAAATCATACCACATCATACAAAGCATTCAAATTATGTTCCATTTTCACATCTACATCTTCTTAAGTCTCTAATGTATTCACAGACAACTTATTAAAAAACTGTGCTGTCTGAAGCAACACTAGTAGTAGCAAGCATAGTAACAAGAGCTGAAGTTCCTGCTATAACTAATCCAGCAACATGCTTCTGTCTGCTTAAAGCTTTCTTGATTTTTTCAATCACTTGTAACCTTTTATCATCAAATCATGGATCACTCATATATACTGACAATATTACAAAAGAAGGTTGTTTTAACACTATTACATGAGTATAGTTATCCATTAGAGAAATACAATTGGTTAAAATACAATTAGGACATGATACAATAAACATAGAATCATTTTGCTTCACCAACTAAAAGAACATAGCACATTTTAACACAAGCTAAAAGAGTTCCTTTCAAAGGGCAAACAGGTTTTAAGTGACAGGGATGTCCTGCCACTGTTCCCATGGCAGCATCAAGTCTCTAAATATAAGTTTGTGGAGATCCAGTACTGGAATACCAAATTCCAGCTGACAGTCCTTGGTCCCAAAATTCTGCTGTAGACACAGGATAAGAGTCACTATAATTATCTTGATCTCCAGATCAATCAAGAATATACTGCTGTGACCTTGTGATGTTATACTTTAAAGGAACATTGCCAGTATATCATCTCCATAGCAAAGTTCTGTTAGACTCTTGCAGTTCTTTTGTGCATGGAGGAAATCATTGAGGGGGGTGAAATATTATTTGTCCAATTACCTTGAGGAAGCAATCCAAAACATTCCTCCAAAGTAATATTTTTGCTAAACATGCAGGAATCCTTTTACCAATATCCAATATAAGAAAATTGCAAGCAATCTGGAACTCTTGGGTGGCAGGTTGATCTAAAAGCCTGGTATCATTAACTGCAACTACAATTTCTTTTGCTTTCCAAGTTGCAGGATGTAAAATTGGTGGATCAGGAACATAGGCCCAATAGGTTTCACTCTGGCATCTCTGGATGGTCATCAGCAACATCAGGATCAGCATCTCTCTGCTCCATACACTGCAACAAATGAGTTTCATTTTCATCCTGAGAGAAAACGCAAATATGCTCTCATCCCCATATTAAAACAGGGTTGGGGCCCTTCCATAATCCCGTACAAAGATCTTTCCCTTTGACTTACGCAAATTTTGTGGTGGTGCCTTCATGCCAAAATTGATCAGCTGCAGATTTTCCAGCAGCATCCACATTTTAAAAATTTAAAAACAAATAAGGCATGATTCAAAGCATTATGTGGCAACTGAGAGTATAAGTCCCCTTTCTTTATTATTTTTTGAAGTTGCATTTTGAGACTGTCATAGGCTTACTCAAAAATACTTGTCCTTGAGGATTATAAGGAATACCTTTTTATGTTCAATTTGCCATTGATAGCACAATTTATGAAAAGCTTTATTAATATATTCATATCCATTATCAGTTTTAATAACTTTTGGTATCCCCATATAGGAGAAACAGTTCAGGCAATGAGCAATTACATGCTTGGTAGACTCACCAATTTGAGCAGTAGCCATTGAAAATCCTGAATAAGTATCAATTGTCACATGCACATATTTCAATTTTCCAAATTCTATAATATGAGTGACATCCATTTGCCTTAAATGATTAGGAAGAAGACCTCAAGGATTTACTCCAAAATGAGGCACAGGCAAATATTGTGGACACATAGCACATTAACAATTTGATGAGCAGTTTCTCTTGTTAAACCAAATTGTTTTCTTAAGCTTTTACTATTTTGATGATACAAAGCATGTGATCACTGAGCAAGCTCAACTTTAGATAAAGTGATCAATTGAATAAATTTATCAGCTAAAGCATTACCTTCAGCCAACAAACCAGGAAAGTTTGAATGTGCTCTAATATGTCCCACAAAATATGGCAATTTTCTTAAATGAATGGCATCCTGAATTTGTTGAAATAACATTCTTATTTGCTCATTAATAGTTTTAATATAAGAAACAGTTTCTATAGCTTGAAGAACTCTATAAATATATTGACTATCTGTATATAAATTAAATAAATTATCTTTAAGAACTTGAAAAACCAACAGCTCAACTCAACAACTTGAGCTGAATCAGGAGTAGTTTGAACTACATATCCTTCACTAATAATCACATAAGTTGGTTTCCCACTAGAAGAACCATCAGTAAAAACCAAAGCAGCATCTTTCATTGGAGTTTCATTATCACTTTAGGAAAATAAAAGAATGCATCTGAGCAAACCATAATAATTGATCAGCAGGATAATGACTATCCATTTAACCCAAAAATTGAGCAAAAGCAATTGCCCAAGAATCATTATTTTGAAATAGCCAATCAGTTTGTTGTTTAGTAAATGGAACATTTATTACATTTGGTTCCTTTACAAAATACTTTCTAGAATGAAGACTATTCCATTTTCCTGTGGCTCGTGCTTCTTGTAGCCATCACCTGGCAAAACTGTTGAGATCCATAACCCTCAGCTGTTTCCCATGATCTCTTTATGTCTTTAAGACCATTATCATCTGGGAGACTCTTAAATTACAAAATTTATTTGCCAGAGCAAGGTGCATTCTTGTGTATAAAAGCATTGAGGTGCAGATTTAATATTTTATTAAATAAACATTATTTTAAATCCTATCATATATAAACCTTATTTTTATAACATGAATTATCATATAGAAATTTTTCCCAATCCAAATATTTGAAGCTTGTTGCCTCCTTAGTTTAAAAGGAGATACAATAAACAGAGAGCTCATTAGGACTAAGAGAGGTATTCTTAAACCTTATTTAAAGATTGTTGCCAGCCACATGGCTGCCCATTTCATGATGAGGTCACCAGCCAAGGTGGAGGAAGACAATGTGGTTGCTGTTTAAAATTAAATTATAGTTACATGCACACATACACACAGTTGGATCCAACTTTCACTCATACTCATACAGAGTTATAAAGTTAAATCTAAGTCACATACATGTCTACATAATACACATGTATATATTTCCATTTTTAACAAACATTTTGCAGTGAAGAATTATCAGCTATTTTTAAAGTGAAGAAAATCAGAATTGACATAATATGGTTAAATCCCACATATATCTTACAATTTCTCTTCAAATTCAGCATAGTTTACATTCCCTCTGACCTTCTACAACTTACCATTTACCTTCAGGTCAGGCCCTTCCCTATGTTTGCTCTTCTGGTTCAGCCTGACATAGACAAATTCCTTTTTCCCTTTTCAGTCATTATTCCAGTCTTTCACCTTCTCTTGCTTGTCAGACAACATGCAAATTTTTTGTGGTTTCTTCCCAGCAGTTTAGAACATTCCATAGGTATAACATTTCAAACAGGAATAGAAGCATATAGATATATATGCATATATCATAAGAAAAAATTTACTTTTGCATTAATATATAAAAACCTATATCAATGTGAAACATTTCAGATTAGCAGAAGTTTTTCTTATCTTAATCAATAATAATTTGTAATCAGTTCTCTTAAATGATGACAAGTATTTGTAACCCATTGAACTCAAATGACCAAAATCCATGTATTTTTTTTCTTTTCCTGTGGGGCAAAGGCATATTTTTTCCAAAACATAATATATTTTTTACTTTTATACTGAAAAGTAAAAGCTTTTCAGAGTATGCAGGCTGGTAATTCAACAATTTTTTTCAAGCAATATCAGGAAACAGAAGGGTTAAAGTACAAGTTGCTAGCTAGCAAAAGAGATCTTGAAGTTATCACAATGAAGAACTTGGCTTAGGAAGGAAAGGAGGGGGACACAGAGTATGTGTACTTGGCTGCCAGTGTTCCTGAAAAAAAAATTTGTTAACTTCTCTGACTATAATAATTAACAATTAACATCAGATTCTCTTTTTGACATTTGTTCAGCTTGCCAGTTGCAAGAATAAACTCCCTTCCACTTCATCTGCAGCTTCCATCTCTGTCCTTTCTGCTCCAAAAACACATACCCTCACCCTCTGAGAGCTGCTGGCTGGCTGCAGGCTTCTCCTGCTGGCCAAGACCAGCTCCATTCATGCTGCAGGCCTCATAGCATGAGAGCTATGGAGGAAGGTGGCCATTACCATGCCTTTCTCTCCTTCTTTTCCAGGAAAATGAATATTAGTAGACAGAAACAAGTAACACTGACATAGAATAAGTACTAGTACATCAGCACTAAGACAATGGCCTCACTCACAGTTAGTGAGTCCCATCTAACAGATGGTTTCTCTTGCAGTACACAAGCCACAACTAGCAGGAGCTACCTGCTTATCTCAGTTCAGTCAGGAAGGTCCAGTCCCCTTAAAAACATGGAACAGAACAGTGACATAATAACAGTCCAGTACAGACCAAGACAAAGAGCACTCACATTTACATTTACCAGCCGCAGTGAGCAGATCTGAAAGTGAGACACTGGGCTAAAGGTTTGTGGTCACAACTCACTTAATCTCTCCAGAGGAACCGTTCATAGTCAGGAATGGAGGTGGAGGAGAATCTTGAGGTGTGAGAGAATCTTCATTATAATACTTAGCAGCCTCTTCCTCTAATTCTGCCTCATTGCAAAAATCTAACTGGTCATTATCATCAAATAACTTTGTAAAAGCATCCACATAAAGTATTCTCTCTGACAGAGCAGAATGTTTAGTTTCAGTTTTACTTCATTCAGGAAACACTTTATGCCTTTCAGGATGGAGGTCTAAGTTGTTCTGAATGAGTGTTCAGAGACTGAAAATATCTGTTGTAAGTTTTTCTGGATCATGAGTATCATAATACTGCTTATCTTAACTCCAATACATGCTACAAATTCTAAAAATTTACACAGTTGCTTACGTCCTACTTTAGTGCCTCTAGCCTTTAAGATATCTTTAAGTAAATGTACAAACATCTGTTTTCTATTTCTTTGGCCCATACTTATTTTTACACTTGTTCATGAATTTTTTACTGTGTCTGCTTTTTTATTTATACTTATTACTTTCACTCTTGGGTTGTACTCACCACAGCTTCCACTTTTTTCCAGTGCACGCCTTTTTCTTCTGTAGTGTCCATCATAGATGCCTCTGTACCCACCCCACATTGGGTGCCACATGTTGGAGCCTGCCAACAGTCGGCTGGGTAGCTTGGTTGATGCAGATTGAAGAAACAATGAAGAAGACAGAACAGAGTCAAGAGGTCTGCTGGTCAATGCTGGACAGCCTCGAGTTTATTTTACAGCCAGCTTATATACAGTTTTGAAGGACAGAGGTAGAACAATGCATAGCACAGGCATTCAATCACTGCCTGTCTTGCCTTGTGTCAAGGAGCAGGCAGTTTCATTTTGTATCTTGATGTACCTTATAGTGGTATTTTATTTGTGCTGAAAATAAGCAGGGTCGGGCCTGGTTAGGCATTTGGCCTGGAGAAGCATTTGGCCTGGTTAAGCTTTCAGGCTTCTAGCAGCAGTTCAGCTGAGACCCATTCTGGATGAAGACTCAGAGGCCTCCAGTCTGAGGAAACAAGACCAGCTGAGGATCCAGCAAGGTGAGATAGCTGTGGTTATTCTGTCTCTCTGACCTTCCAGTGTTCACCCCAATACCTGGCTGAGGTTTGATTTTGTTAATAAGAACTGTTAAGACTCATGCTACAGATTCTCCAGCTGGCATCAGCAGCGAGCGTCTAGCTAGATAGTGTGTTCCTTCTTGTGGGCTAATCAGGACTTTCTCACAGCCCTTCAAGGAGACTCTGCAGGCTATTCAGGACTTTCTCACGGCCTTGGAGCAAACAAACCTGAACTCTATTGACTCAGTATAGACTTCAGATTCAAACTGGGAAACTGAGTCAGTTGTGGGCTCCCATATCCTAGCACTTGGGAAGCAGACCCAGGCAGATCTCTGTGAGTTCGAGGCCAGCCTGGTCTACAGAGTGAGATCTAGGACAGGCACCAAAACTACACAGAGAAACCCTGTCTTGAACCCCCCACCACCAAAAAAAAAGCAAAAAAAAAATTGCTCATCATCCCTGACAGTTATGGAAATTTAAATCAAAACAACTTTGAGATTTCATCTTACCTCAGTCAGAATGGCCAAGATCAATGGAACAACTGACAACAAATAGTGGAGGGGATGCAAATAAAAGGGAACCTTTATTCACTGCTTGTAGAAATTCAAACTGTTGCAGCCACTACGTAAATCAGTGTGTATTTTCAAAAAGCTAAAAATAAATCTACCATATGACACAATTATACCAGTCTTGGCAAGTGCCCAAAGGACTGGACATCATATTCCACAGATACTCGCTCAGGTATATTCACTGATGCTTTATTCATAATCACTAAGAAATGGAAGCAACCTATATATTCTTCATCCAGCTAATAAATAATGAAAATGTGGTACATATACAATATGGAATCCTATTCATCCATAAAGGAAAATGAAATCATGAATGTTTCAGGTAAATAGATGAATAAAGAAAAGATAATATTCAGGGAGATAACCCAGAACTGGAAAGACAAATGTCACATGTTCTCTCTCATTGGAAGCTTATAGCTCCAAATGTTCAGATGTGATTATATGTCATATTGACATGATTATATATAGACTTCAGAAACCAGGAAAGTTAAATGGGTCATTGCCAGGATAGAGGGGTTGAGGAGCAGTAGAGAGGAGAATAGAAAGATATAAGTAATCTTATCAGGGAAATGAGCAAGGGGGCTCCATAGGAAGTGGGAGGTAGATAGATATTTAAGAAAGTGAGAAGATGTTAAAGGGAACTAGTGGGATAAGAATGATCTCATAAGGGAAATGGGAAACGAGGGGTTCTTTATGCAGTGGGTGGCTGGTAAACACAGAAGAAGGAAGGACAAGGGTAAGGAGAAATATTAGGATATAAGTGATCTGATTGGTAAAATGGGGCATCCCTAGGGAGAAAGAGGGTGTTAAATAAAGAAGGTAGGAGAAGGGAACATAAATTTGGACTAGGAGGAAGGGATGGAGGATTTGAAAGAGAGATGTAAAGAGTTTCAAAACATATTGTATGAAAAACTGTAATAAAAATGCTCCTAGGTATATGTAAATAACTATCCACAGCAGCATGATTGCTAATTCAATTCAAATATGATTTAAAAATACAGCTGGGGTACAAACATAAAGTTGTCAAGTCAATATCACTATTGGAGATACAACAACATCATCAGTATCTTTCCTCTCCTGAGTTACTCTGAAGTTTAAAAAAAATGTTCAGTTAGTGCTTACCTAGAATGCAGGAAGCCCTGAGTTAGACTCTAGCATTAAGTGTTTCCAGTAAGTAGTTATGGTGGCACATGCATGTTATTCCAACACAAGGGTAGGGGTAGAGGGAAGAGTATAAAGAAGTACAAGGTCATCTTCTAATAAATAGTGAGTTCAAGGATATCTTGGGATACATAAGACCATGCATTAAATACATAAATATGTATGTATTTGTAAAGTTTCTAGACTTCACAGTAGGATGGCAGCATAGCTTCTTTGAAGGATATAGATGTTTCTTATTTTTACTGCCTAGTTGGCAACCACCAACCATATCTGTTGTGGCATAAGATGTGGTTTCCTCACATTTAATTTTCTTTTAGATTCACTAACATGGCTCAAATGACAGGATATTACTCTAGGTTAGGTCTGGAATAAGTTTCCCAACTTCAACAGAACTCATATTTTGGGTCCATAGTTATTTACTGTGGAGATTTCCCCTGTGCATCATAGGATGCTCAATCATTTGTCTCACTGTCACCCACACAAGGTGAGTAACATCTTCTCAATTTGGGGCAACAAAATTGCTTCTGGACATTTGCCGTGTCTTAGATTCTTTTCTAGTTTGCTTTCCAGACACACTCAGAAGTCCCACTGCCAGATGATTCTAGATTTTCCAAGCTGACAATTAAAACTAAGCACCCAACTCTATCTACTGTCAAGTTGACAACCAAACATGTTTGTTTTAAGCCTTAACCTTTCACCTTTGTCCCCTTAGCCTCATGGGATATTATAATATAATATACACTAAATCTAACATTAAAAATCCCTATATTTATGAACAATAATCAATACCATAGAAGTTTAGGGTTTCTTAACTGTGAGTTCCTGTTTTTAAAAAGAAGTGTTTCCAGCATATATTGGTATAGAATAAACAAGCCTATTGCATAAAGGAAGAACTGGGGAATAAAAACAAAACAGTCATGGAGTGTATAAGAAAGCTAGCCAAGAATGAGTCTGTGAGTGAGCCAGAGAAGAAGCAAGCAGTGTTTTTCCATCGGTCCTGCTTTAAGTTCATGCCCTAACTTCCCTCAACAATGGTCTGTGACCTGGAAGTGCAAGTGAAGTAAACCCTTTCATTCACAAGCTAGTTTTGGTTTTATCACAGTAACAGATAGGAAACTAGAACAGAAACTAATACAAAGAACATAGGATGTTGCTATGATGGACCTGACAATGTGGATACTTAGCCTTTAGACTACATCATGGGAGAATTATGGAGGATTTTTGTTGTTTTTTTGTTTTGTTTTGTTTTGTTTTGTTTTGTTTTGTTTTGTTTTGTTTTTCAGGTTGGTGCAGAAAAAGTTGTTGAATGCTCAGAAAATAATGAGCTATTGTGTAGGAGCTTGGGAGATGAGAGAATGCTAAGAGAAATGCTGACAGTGAAGACACGATTTCTGAAGTTTTAAAAGAAAGTAAAGATCCTTTCTATGATATATCATAACAAGAATTTGTTTTAGCCAGCCAGTGTGGTTTGTAATTTTTTCTACTCTTTTGCTCTTTGGCCTTTGGGGGGCCCACCACCCAGCTCCCAAATAAATCACACAGGAGGCTTATTCTTAATTATAAATGCCTGGCCTTAGCTTGGCTTGTTTCTAGCCAACTTTTCTAACTTAATTCATCCCATCTACCTTTTGCCTCTGGGCTTTTACCTTTCTCTTACTTCTGTATATCTTACTTTCACTCTTATTCTGTGGCTAGTTGTGTGGATAAATGGCTGGCCCCTGGCATCCACCTCTCATTGATCTCTTGCTCTTTCTTCTTTTTCTCCAAGATTTCTCCTTCTATTTATTCTCCCTGCCTGACAGCCCCACCTATCCTTTCTCCTGCCTTGCTATTGGCCATTCAGCTCTTTATTAGATCCTCAGGTGTTTTAGACAGTAACATAGCTTCACAGAGATAAACAAATGCAACATAAAAGAATGCAACACATCTTTGCATCGTTAAACAAATGTTCCACAGCATAAAAAATGTAACACATCTTAAAATAATATTCTACACCATTTCCCCATTTTTGTCTAAATAGAAAATTTTAACTTTAACATAGTAAAACCATACACAACAAAAACAGTTATCAAGACTTACATTTACAATATTCTGTCCATTTGTAGTTAACATATTCAGAGAAAATATTGCATTATCTATCCTATCTTAGTGAATCCAAAGTTTTACACCTAATTTACATTCTATCATAACTAAAGAAAACTGCAACTATAACTATCTAGTCTTCAAATCCATCAGAGACCCAGAGGGATGCAATATTATCTAATAACAGAGACATTTGACTGCCTGGACAATCACCCAAAGTTCCTCTGTAACATTGGGGCATCCATCTTCAGCCTACAGGCCCAAAATATCTAGCAAACTTTTCAGTGAAGCAGGAAATTTGAATGACTGCCATGCCTTGTATTGGCAAAGCTCATTAGTTGCTTTCTTTCATGTTCTGTAGAATAACTGGCAGACTATTCTGTGAAGCAAGAATCTCTAAGGACTATTCTGCCTTGTTTTGGCAGAGTTCAACAGTCTTTATCCTCTGTGTCCTGCATGTCCAGTCTACATAGCACATTGTCAGCAGTCAAAGGCAAGAGCATTTTCTTTGCCCAGTGGCTAACCTTGCCACAATGAAAGAAAACTCCATAAGGAGTTTCTTCAATGGCCATCATCTCTGAAGTAAATTGGTGCTGCCAGGAGCAGATGTGTCTCATTGTCATGAAAAACCTTAAGTTAACAGCATTTTAAATGCCATATTCTATAGGTCTTTGAAGTTTTTCAAGGCCATTTATCTAAAATATATCTCTATATGATCTTGAAAGCACACTTAGAATAACTACAAATTTGATTGTTATGAATAACTATTAGCCTGTTTTTTTTCTTTATTTTTATTGAGAAATTTTCTATTCACTTTACATACCAACAACAGATTCACCCCTCTTCCCTCTTCCCACCCCCCAGCTTTTCCCCCCAACCCACCCCCCATCCTCACATTTTCCAAATCAAGATCTCTAATGGGGAGTCAGCAGAGCCTGGCACACTCAGCTGAGGCAGGGCCAAGCCCATCCCCCCCTGCACCAAGGCTGTGCAAAGTGTCACACCCTAGGCACTGGGCTCCAAAAAGCCCACCCATGCACCAGGGAAGGATCCCATCCCCCTGCCTGGAGGCCCCCCCAAACAGTTCAAGCTAAACAACTGTCTCCCATATCCAGAGGGCTTAGTCTAGTCCTATAGGGGCTCCACAGCTATTAATCCACAGTTCATGAGTTTCCACTACTATGGCTGGTCATCTCTACATGTTTTCCCATTATGATCTCAATGTCCCCTGCCCACAGAATCCCTCCTCTCTCTCATTGACTGTATTCCCAGAGCTCAGCCTGGCACCTGGGTGTAGATCTCTGCATCTCCTTCTATCAGTCACTGGATGAAGGCTCTATGATAACAGGGTATTCACTAAACCAGTTACCAGAGTAGACCAGTCCAGGCACCCTCTTGACAATTGCCAATAGTCCAAGGTGGGGTCAAACTTGTAGATTCCTGAGAATGTCCCCAGCACCCTGCCTTTTCCTATTCCCACGATGTCTTTCCTTGCTCCCCCACTCTGTCCCTGTTTCAGCTCGACCCTCCCATTTCCTTATGTTCTCATCCCCCATTCTTTGCCCTCTATTAACCCCTCACACTCCTAGTTTGTTCGTGTAGACCTATCTATTTCTCCTTCACTGAGTAATCTATGTGTCCCTCTTAGGGTCCTCCTTGTTAGCTATCTTCTCTGGAGCTGTGGGTTGTAGTCTTGTTATCCTTTGCCTTACATCTAGTATCCACTTATGAGTGAGCAGATACTATGTTTGTCCTTCTGAGTCTCAGTTACCTCACTCAGGATGATATTTTCTAGTTCCAGCCATTTACCTGCAAATTTCATATTTTTTTTTACTGCTGAGTAGGACTCTATTATGTATTTGTGCCACATTTTCTTTATCCATTCTTCAGTTGAGGGGCATCTAGGTTGTTTCCAGGTTCTGGCTATTACAAATAATGCTGCTATGAACATAGTTGAGCATGTGTTCTTGTGGTGTGATTGAGCATTCCTTGGGTATATGACAAGAGTGATATAACTGGGTCTTGAGGAATACTGATTCCCAATTTTCTGAGAAAGTGCCATACTGATTTCCAGAGTGGCTGTACAAGTTTGCATTCCCACCAACAGTGGAGGAGTGTTCCCCTTGCTCCACATCCTCTCCAGCATAAGCTGTCTTCAGTGTTCTTGATCTTAGCCATTCTGACAGATGTAAGATGGTATCTTAGAGTCATTTTGATTTGCATTTCCCTGATGACTAAGGATATTGAGCAATTCCTTAAATGTCTTCGGCAATTTGAGATTCTTTTGTTGGGAATTCTCTGTTAAGCTCTGTAGCCCATTTTTTAAATGGAGTGTTAGGTATTGTGATTTCTACCTTTTTAAGTTCTTTATATATTTTGGAGATCAGCCCTCTGTCAGATGTGGGGTTGGTGAAGATCTTTTCCCATTCTGTAGGATGTCATTTTGTCTTACTGACCATGTCCTTTGCCCGAGAAAATCTTCTCAGTTTCAGGAGGCACCATTTATTCATTTTTTTTCATTTTGCTTTATTAAGAAATTTTCTACTCACTCTACATACCACCCACAGATTCCACCTCCTCCCTCCTCCCACCCCCCCCAGCCTTCTCTCTCAAGCCACCCCACATCCCCACATCTCCCAAATCAAGGTCTCCCATGAGGAGTCAGCAAAGCCCAGCACACTGAGCCTACGCAAGTCCAAGCCCCTTCCCACTCCACCAAGGCTGTGCAAGGTGTCACACCACAGGCACTGGATTCCCAAAAGTCTGCCCATGCACCAGAGATGGATACCAATCCCCCTGCCTGGGTGCCCCCAAAACAGTTCGAGCCAAACAACCGTCTTCTGTATCCAGAAAGCCTAGTCCAGTCCCATGGGGGCTCCACAGCCACTAGTCTACAGTTCATGGGCTTCCTCTGGTGTGACCGGTCATCTCTGCAGGTCTTCCCATCATGATCTCCATGTCCCCCACCTGCAGAATCCCTCCTCTCTCTCATCAATTAGATTCCTGGAGCTCAGCCTGGTGGTTGGCCATGGATCTCTGCATCTGCCTCCATCTGTCACTGGGCAAAGGCTCTATGATGACAGTTAGGGTATTCACTAGACCAGTCACCAGAGTAGACCAGACCAGGCACCCTCTGGACCACTGCCAGCAGTCCAAGGTGGGGTTATCCTTGTGGGTTCCTGAGAGCCTTCCCGGCACCCTGCCTCTTCCTATTCCCATGATGTCTTCATTTATCATGGTATCTCTTTCTTTGCTCTCCCACTCTGTCCCTGTTCCAGCTCGACCCTCCTATTTCCTTATGTTCCCATGTCCCATTCTTTACCCTCTATTACCCCCTACACCACAGGAATAAGGAGAAGCAGAGTGCTAGGTAGGTTCCCAGGAATCCACAAGGATGACTCCACCATAGACTACTGGCAATAGTCGAGAGGGTGCCTGAGCTGGCCTACTTTGGTGATTGGATGGCTGAATACCCTAACTGTCATCATAGAACCCTCATCCAGTGGCTGATGGAAGCAGATGCAGAGATCCATGGCCGGGTCCCACGTAGAGCTCCAGGAGTCCAATGGGCAAGAGAGAGGAGGGATTCTATTAGCAAGAGATATTGAGACCATGACTGGAAAAAGTACAGAGACAAGTAGCCAAACTAGTGGAAATGCATGAACTGTGGACAAATAACTGAGGAGCTCCCATGGTACTGGATTAGGCCTTCTGCATAAGCAAAAGAGTTGTTTAGCTTGAACTGTATAGGGGGCCCCTAGGCAGTGGGATCAGGACCTGTCCCTAGTGCATGAGCTGGCTTTTTGTAGCCTAGTGCCTATGGTGAGACACTTTGTGCAGCCTTGGTGTGTGGAGGAGGAGCTGGACCTGCCTCAACTGAATGTACCAGGCTCTGATGACCCCTATGGGAGACCTTGCCTTGGAGGAGGTGGGAATTGGCAGTGGGTTGGGGGGAAGACTCGGTGGCGGGAGGAGGAAGGACAGGGAAATCTGTGGTTGGTATGTAAAATGAATAGAAAATTTTTTTAATAAAAAAATTAAAAAATTAAAAATCAACACTATAATATATAGGATCCAGACTCCCTGTGTATTTCCCATCTTCTGTGGCTTATCCTTTTTTATTATTTTACTTCTCTCTTTAAATACTTTATTATTTTTAAAATATTTATTTATCTCTATGACTGTCCATACCCTTTTTCTTTCTATCTTAAGCCTATACACATTGTAAAACACACAGGAACCTATTTAGAAATTTTTCCATCTGGACCTCTGTTATTGTGTATCTTTTAGCCTTTTTTTGTCTGCATGAGCAAAAAACTGCTAAGTGGTAAGGCTAGGACCTCTGCTTAGCTATGGTAGCTGGCCTCACCTGCTCCTTGTGTTAGGAAAGTCAAGCCTAAAGCTCACGGCCTGATCAGAGGTTCGTGACCCAAAACTGCATTCAACCTTCCTAGCTATAGGGAGCTGGTACCTGCATTTTTGCCCGTGGTTTTTACTTAGCTTGCCATTTTATTTAGTGCTAGTGGCTGAGCAGCAGTGCCTCTTAAAGGAGCTGTGTCTTTATCTTTTCTTTTTTTTAAATTTTCTTTCTTTTTCAGCTTTCTCAACAACTGCATGGAAATTCAGCCTACGTTGGTATGCCAAAAAGTTGTTGTTGTTGTTGTTGTTGTTGTTGTTGTTGCTTTACTCCTTTACTCTTTTGGGGGCCCATCACCTAGCTCCCAAATAAATAACACACAGAGGCTGCTTCTTTCATATGAATGACCAGCCTTGTCTTGACTTGTTTCTTGCCAGCTTTTCTTAACTTTAAATTATCCCATCTACCTTTTGCCTCTGGGCTTTTTCCTTTTCTTACTTCTGTATATCTTACTTTCAGTCTTACTCTGTGGCTGGCTGAGTGGCTGGGTGTCTGGCCCCTAGCATCCTCCTCTCCTTGTTCTCCTGCTCCTCCTTCCTTTTTCTCCTATTTATTCCCTCTGTCTGCCAGCCCTTCCTATCCTTTCTCCTGACTCACTATTGGCCTTTTGACTCTTTATTAGACCATCAGGTGTTTTAGACAGGCAAAGTAACACAGCTTCACAGAGTTAAACAAATGCAACATAAAAAAATGCAACACATCTTTGCATCATTAAAAGAAATGTTCCACAGCATAAAAAAAGTGTAACACATCTTAAGATAATATTGCACAACAGGCCAGTTTAGGGCTGAAGTTCAGTTATGTTTGCTATGAGACCAACACTACTGAGGTTAAATCTTCTCTGACTAGTTGGGACAATAAGGAATGGGTCAACATACAAAAGCTGTGGTCAGAGGGGGGCAACACTATACCTCAAGATGAATAATAGCTACACCTCATCTATCTTTGGTAAGAACATTGGTAACTCTGATAAAATCTGTAAGGCTATCTTTTTGTCTGTCTGTCTCTCAATCTAAGTCCTTCTTATGACTCTTGCAGGGACTGATGATTGCTGCTTGTTTGGACAGTTAAGTAGTTTCCAAAAATTTAGAAATGTTGTTTATATATTTTTTCTTTTTTCTTCTTATTCATTCTTCTCTTATGCAATACATCCCAACCACAACCTTCCCTCCCTTCACAAATCCCAGTTCCCTGCCCACCTTCTATCTCCCCCAGATTCGCTCCTCCTCCATTTCCCTTCAGTAAAGAGATATCCTCCCAGTGATATCAACCAAACATGGCATAACAAGTTACAATAAGACTAAACACATATCCTCATACCAAAGATGGACAAGATGACCCAAATGGAGAAAAGGGTCCCAAGAGCAGGCAAAAGAATCAGTGATGTGGGCTATTAATAGTCCTCACTCTTTCCTGTAGTGGGTGGTTGTCTGTGCCAGGCCCTGAATCACCATCCCTAGTGAGGCAGCGGGGAGCTGCTAGGTACCTGTCCCCTTGGACATGGCCTGGAAGGGAACCCTTAAGACCTGAGATGCACATGCATGCACATCACTTCTTCTCTTTACTACCTCATGGTCTTGGATGCTGGTGCTGTGGATCAAGGCAGAGCTCTCCTGAGAACCATGTTGGACTGTGCCCCCCTCAGGACTCTGCAACCAACTCCTTTATTCTTGTTGAGTTAAACCCTGAATAAATTCCTTTGACTGTCAAATAGACTTTGTGGAATTATCCCATTACTTTACTGATGGCATAAGGGGCATATAAGGTCATGAAAGCATACTTCAAATTAATTTTCATAGAAATCTTTTCACCTTTACCCAGAATGAGTCCCATTGTTAAGGCTATTTGCTTGGCATTTTGGACACAAGTAGAAGGGGGTGATGGAGATCCTTCAGTTATTATTTTGGGGCTGAACATTGAATATCCATATACAATATGACTGCCTTCAGTAGCAAGCCACATCTTCTCTGGATTGTCTAGGGGCTGCTCACTTACATTACCCTGGATCAACTAGGTGTAAAGGATGGTCTCAGTTCGCAAGTCATCAGATCAGAAATTTCCAGGGCTATAATTGATGCTAAATATAGAGTGCTCCATGTTTTGATAGTTATCTCTGAGTTTTCTAGGATGGTTGCTTGATATTTAGTCTAGTTCTAGTTAGTTATAGGAGCCCATTTAATTCTAGTATGGTTTTTATCTGATGGAATTTGAGGGATTCTACTGTTTTCCCCAATGCCAGCTTAGAAATTCCTTCATTTATCAGTACTGTGTAAATGGTCTTATTAATAAGAAACCCAGAACCAGATATTGAGGTTAAAACCTGAGAAAAATCAGAGGAATAGGAAAAGCCACAGTCAACCTCACCTTACTGATGCCTCAATCTCCAAAGAGACCTAGTTCCTGTATACCCACATCTATATGCCTTTCTGTTCTGCCATCTCATTTCTTCTCTCCACTCAGCTACATCATTTCTTCTTCCCAACCAGCTCTGTCACTTCCTGTCTGTCTGTACAGACCTCCAGACCCTTATGGTTAGTGCTGGAAATAAAGGCATGTGTCACCATGTCTGGCTCTGTTCCTAGTGTGGCCTTGAACTCACAGAGATCCGGATGGATCTCTGCTTCCCGAATGCTAGGATTAAAGGCATGTGCTACCATTGCCTGACTTCTATGTTTAATATAGTGGCTGGCTTTTTCCTCTGATTCACAGATAAACTTTATTAGGGTGCACAATATTTTGTAGGACACAATGCATCACCACAGTGCTGTTGGCCACTATAGCTCTTATGAGGGTCACAATGCAAAAGACATAGGTTCAGTTTTAATTTTAGGGTTTTTCTTTTTTTTTTTATTAAGTTTATTTATTTTTTCCACAAAGCAATTGCATTTTTAACATAGAACAATACATGAATCACCAGCATGTATGCATACACAAAACTGCATCTTGAGTCAAGGTAGAAACAATAAATTTCTTCATTTAAACATTTCCATTTTTAACCCAGTTCCAGCATACAGTTCCTAGATCATTACTATAAACTCGAAATTGTCCCATTGCAATGAAATCTCTATTGTGCATTTCATTTCTTAAGTCTCAAAATTCAAATAATAAATTCTGATACTAGCCTTCCAAATATGATAAATCCATAACCAAAATCTTTTTGTAGTTTTCTCATTAAGTTCAAGAAATTAAAAAAAAAAAAAGTAAATTCTGGTATCAGGCTTTCACTTCCAAATATGAAGAGACGTTTTACAACCAAAACTTTTTGCAGTTAATAATTTTAGTTCAAACAAGCGTCTCTGCAACTTTTGTTCTCACAGACAGAGACCTTTCTAGGTACAGTAGTATTGTAAACCAGACTATTTTTGACGTTAGCTCAGGTTTTTCTGTATTGCATTGATTTTCCACAGATCTCAGCTGTGGGGAACTACTTTAGCAGATACATTTCTTATTACTTCTTATATACTTCTTATATTCATTCCATCTTCTTAATTCTTATTTAAACTTACATTTACAACTAGTATCTTTACTACTACTTACAAGCTTATTACTGTATGTTTTAGGGCTACCTTAGATTCTTCTTGCAAGCTTATATTTTTAAAGGAACTCTATGGATCTATTTTACAAACTTATATAGGGCTACCATTAGCATATATTTAACTTAGTAAACACCTAAAGATTTCTTAACACAGATCTAACAAGACAGAATTTTTACAAACTCACATATCTTATTTTCATCTTTTTCTACTTCTTACTCTTAATTATTATCACTATCTCTATTAGAAAGATTCTCTTAACTAGACAGAAAGTACGTACATCATTTCTAAAGTTTAGAGCTTATAGTCAGCTTTGCTATACAATACTGGGATTTAGTGAGTGTTGTCATTATAGAGTTGTAATACTTGTTGCAAGGGGACTGTACCATTCTCGGGATGAAGTCCCCAAATCAGAACTGCACCCACCCCACCAGCGCGCACTAAGGTGGGCAACCTCCAACAGGAACTTTCCTCGGGGCCTGCGCCCGTCCCAGTCAGTCAGTGAAAAACAAAAGCACCCACAACAGCCCTTCCACAGCTCCTTCAGAGAAACCCCTCTCCCACTGATTCCACTCTCACCCTGCATGCTCCCTTCCCCCCAGATGCAGAGCCCCCAATATCCCAGGCTGCTCTGCTCCTCTGCTAGCTGCCTTTGGAGGTAGGGGCTTTCTTTCTCCCCGAATCTGCCTCAAACTCTTAGCAGCTTTCACAGGTCATGCATTTTCTGGGGAGGAATTTGTCTCTTCTATTTCTTCAGATGCTGGTGTGGGTTTATCTATTGCTTGAGTTTTCATGGGTGTGTTTAGCTTCTTTAGGTTGGATTTTTTCCTTCTAGTGCTTTCTGTAAGGCTGGGTTTGTGGATAGGTATTGATTAAATGTGGTTTTATCATGGAATATTTTGTTTACTCCACCTATGGTGATTGAGAGTTTTGCTGGGTATAATAGTCTAGGTTGGCATCCATGGTCTCTTAGTGTCTGCATAACATTTGTCCAGGATCTTCTAGCTTTCACAGTCTCTATTGAGAAGTCTGGTGTTATTCTGATAGGTTTGCCTTTATATGTTACTTGGTCTTTCTCCTTTGCAGCTCTTAATATTTTTTCTTTGATCTGTATGTTTAATGTTTTGATTATTATGTGGCGAGAGGACTTTCTTTTTGGGTCCGGTCAAGATGGCGGCTGCCGCCGGTGGGCCATGAGTGAGAGCAAAATTGGATGATGAACTGATGTGGAAATAAGAGGAACAGGGCCACAAAGAAAGACGTCAAAAAAGGTATACAGAAAAAGAGAAAGATAAAAACTCAGAGACAAAAGATAGATGGATTAATTTAAGTTAAGAAAAGCTGGCTAGAGCATCAAAGTTTCTCTGCCTTCCTCGGGAGTCCGCGGTTTGGATAGATCCATCCCGCGGCGCGGTCTCCCCGGGGCCTGCGGGTGAGCGGATCGCTGGGCGCTTTGGGTGAGAGGTGTGGTGCGGGGGGCGTGGTCGTAGCGAGCACAGGGAAGGAGCAGTGGCCGGGGACTCCCCGGGTGACCCTTTGGGGTGCGGCAGAGCTGGGTGAACACAAGAAGAGGAGCTGCGGGGTTCAGGGACACCCGAACCCTCACAGTAGATGTTAATCACCTTGCTGATTGCTTCTCAATTGGGAACTAGTGGAGAGCGCAGCGTGGGGCAGGTGTGCCCTGCAGTACCTGGGCTCCGCACAGCAGGGATCACTGCAGCTGTGGCTACAGAGGCAACAAGGGCTGAAGGATCGAGGAGCCAGAGAAGGAGGAGGACATCAGGGGCCAGCCACCCAGCTATACAGCAAGCCACGGAGTAAGAGGTGTCTTTGGATCCTGTATTTCAAGAAGCTCTCAAAAGAACTTATCAAGACCACCCAACCACCGAACCAGATCACTAGACTCGTAAGTATACACCTCACTGACTGAGAACAGGGGTGATCAGCTTGCCCAGGGAACCAGATTATTAGTTTCTCATTTCCTGGTGCTTGAAGTTTCTCATTTCTGAGGCTTGGAGGTGTAGGCCTAAAGGGTTAGGGTCTTACACCATCTACACTGAGCAGAGAAAGAGATGAGCAGACGCCAGCGGAAAAATACAGGCAACAACATAAAGACATATATAACAACACCAGAACCTACCGACCCTACAATTGCAAGTCCTGAACATACCAAGGCAGAAGAAACAGAAGAAATCAATCCTAAAAATGACTTTAAGAAGATGATAGAAGCCCTTAAAGAAGAAATAAAAAATACCCTTAAAGAGGAAATAAAAAATTTCCTCAAAGAGGAAACGGAAATCTCCATTAAAGAGGAAATAAAAAATTCCCTTGAAGAGGAAATGAAAAACTCCATTAAAGAGGAAATAAAAAATTCCCTTAAAGAGGAAATGAAAAACTCCATTAAAGAGGAAATAAAAAATTCCCTTAAAGAGGAAATGAAAAACTCCATTAAAGAGGAAATAAAAAATTCCCTTAAAGAGAAAATGAAAAATTCCATTAAAGAGGAAATAAAAAATTCTCTTAAAGAGGAAATGAAAAACTCCATTAAAGAGGAAATGAAAAACTTCCTTAAAGAGGAAATAAAAAATTCCCTTAAAGAAATGGAAGAAAAAAACAAACAAAAAATTGG
>CABHPP010129652.1:18728-31773 GCA_902168425.1 Peromyscus attwateri | reverse complement strand
GTAGTTTTGCGCCTTTCCTGGAGCTCACTTGGTAGCCCAGGCTGGCCTCGAACTCTCAGAGATCCGCCTACCTCTGCCTCCCGAGTGCTGGGATTAAAGGCGTGCGCCACCAACGCCCGGCTATCAGGTTTTTGTTGTTGTTGTTATTGTGTCTATTTTTTCAACCTCAGCTCCAGCTTTAAATATTTGTCTCTTACTGTATTCAGTGTGTATTTATGAGTTTCTGTGATTCTGAGTCAAATCTGATTTTTAAGAATTCTTTTCTGTCATACACAAAATCTTCCTTCCTGTAAAGTGTGTAAAGTCTTCTGGTTCAGTCCCCTATTACTATCTGCCCATTTAGCAATTGGTTACAGAATTTTCCACAGCTTAATTGATGTCCTTTCTTACATTTTCAATCAAACAAACATACTCTTGATTAAAAGTCAATTCAAATGCCACCCTCCAATGGGAGCAATCTGTATCGTTTCAAACAGATGAGCCCCCTTTTTTTCTGAACTCCCAAAACACCGTATTTTTCTCTATTACAGCAACTTCTGATGACATTTAGTTAGAAATTACTCTAGAGTAGAAATCAGGTCTTCAGGAAAGGTCAAACAGCTAATGACGTTTGGAAGTTTTCTGTTTGGATACTCACCAGAACACACATCAGTACTCATGCATATGTGCATATACAGGCATTTACCAATGATGTAGCTTAAGGTTAACTCACTCTAATTGTTAACAATATATCTTTATATGTCTCATCTCTGATGATCTGAAATAATAAGATGGAACTATGATAATTTTTGTTATATCAACACTTAGTATGTTTACTGAAACATAAATTGAATCAATATTCCAATACTAGTTATCATAGTCTGAATGAGAATGGCCTGACACCACCTTGGTGGAACTGTTTTGAAAAGGATTGGGAAGTGCGGCCTTATTGGGGTGGGTGTCCCTGTGCTTTATCCATCCTTGGTCTCAACAATTCTCGATCATATAGACCCTCCTCTTTCTCGCTAATTGGACTCCCGGAGCTCCACCCGGGGCCTAGCCGTGGATCTCTGCTTCCAGATCCCTCAGTCATTGGATGGGGTTTCTAGCATGACAATTAGGGTGTTTGGCCATCCCATCACCAGAGTGGATCAGTTTGGGCTGTCTCTCTACCATTGCCAGCAGTCTATTGTGGTGGTGTCTTTGTGGATTTCTGTGGGCCTCTCTAGCACTTTGCTTCTTCCTATTCTCATGTGGTCTTCATTTATCATGGTCTCCTATTCCTTGTTCTCCCTCTCTGTTGTTGATCCATCTGGGGTCTCCCGCTCCCCCAAGCTCTCTTTCCCTCGACCCTCGCCCTTCATTCCCCCCACTTATGTCCAGGCTGTTCATGCAGATCTCATCCATTTCTCCGTCATTGGGTGATCCCCGTTTCTTTCTTGGGGTCCTGTTTTCCAGGTAGCCTCCCTGGTGATGTGAGTAGTAGTCCAGTCATCCTTGCTCCACATCTAGTATCCTCCTATGAGTGAGTACATACCATGTTTGTCTTTCTGAGTCTGGGTTACCTCACTCAGGATGATTTTTTCTAGATCCATCCATTTGCCTGCAAACCTCATGATGTTATTGTTTTTCTCTGCTGAGTAGTATTCTATTCTGTATATGTACCACTTGAGGGCGATCTGGCTGCAACATCTGTCACCCCATTGATCGCCAGGGTTGATTCAGCTAATCTGGCTGGCTAGGCGGGTGTTCCCTTCCTCCCTCACCACTCCATGTGCGTCCCTCCCAAAGCTGCACTCACTTAATCTTGAACCCCCAGTATAGGAGAATCATCACAAATAGCTGCTGTTTTAAATAGCACCAAATATTTAATCAGATGCCTCAGATTTACGAAAGTCATGATTTGATAAATCAGTCTCAGACCTCTTATAATGCCCGAGATACATATTACTTCAATATTAGATGTGCTCTATTACCAATAAATAAATATATGGTGAATAAGTGGTTATAAAACAAAAGTTGTAATAAAAGAAAACATTTCTTCATCTCACACTAAATTTGCAAAATTTAATCTAAATTTTTATTCTCACTTTTACAACTTCTGTATCATTTGTCTTATAGTAAGAAAATAAAAAGGGAAACACCATGTTCACTGAAGCTGATGCATGCATGCACCAGTGAAAAATACATGATTATTACAATAAAATTAAATGAAAGTAATTTAAAATCTGATACACACCTGTCTTGTGAAAATAATTTCCATTATCATTTTGATTTCACCTACTGCTAAAACCGGTTAATTTTATTGTTACTCTGTATACTTTCATTACTAAAAATGACAAAAAACATAAGAAGGAGTCTTTTAATTAGTTTTAGAATTCTGAGTATGAAGAAATAAAAATTTTAATTTGTGCCCAAGAAATTAAGAAAATATACTTCAAAATGTATTTGTGAGGATTGCTTAAAAATGGTTGTTTGATCAGTCACTTAATGAAAAAGAAAATGATTTTTGTTGTTTCATCTATCTAAAAATAACAGCAATTTGATAGAGAAGAAGAAAATATATAAATACTAAATTATGATGTGGCAACACAGTTGACTTCAAACTGGTTGAATTTTCCATAAAAAAATAATCTAGAAGAACATCTGATTATGCATGGATGAAAAAAGGTTATAAATATGTCAGTCACTACAGAAACAAAGCTTCCTAGATCAGGTAATTAAAACAATATTAAGAAACTATTGTCTTCCATTTTGTATAAGCAAAAACAAGAGAAAGGGATTAAATTGCTACTGAAAAATATTAAACTGACTGTTCAGTGGTCAAAACCACTCACTATTTAGCCTTTGCAACAACTACAAAAATGGCAAAGGCTGAGCAATTGTGTGATTTTTTTTAACTTTTTTGAGGGCATATTGTAGTTGTACTCTGACTTTAAATCTAGATGGTTTATAATAGTTTAATTTTATTTTTGTAAACAGGCAAAGATTTATTTTACCAGTATCACCTTATACGTTTCACTGCTATATTTATGACATTTATGCATTCAAGCCCATCTGGGCATTGGGACAATGTACTAATGGTATTATTTTTAATTGAACAAGAGAATATTATACATGTGTGAATGTGTTTGTGTAATACATTTCTCCAATATTGTTGTGTAACTAGTTATTGGTATTTGTAATTTATTTTATTTTATTTATTTATTTATTTGGTTTTTCGAGACAGGGTTTCTCTGTGTAGCTTTGAGCCTTTCCTGGAGCTCACTTGGTAGCCCAGGCTGGCCTCGAACTCACAGAGATCCGCCTGGCTCTGCCTCCCGAGTGCTGGGATTAAAGGCGTGCGCCACCAACGCCCGGCTTGTAATTTATTTATGTAGCTTTGAATTATATCTAGTACCCTTTACTCATCCTAAAATATTCACTTAAATTTTCATAGTGTTTATGGTTCGTGATAAATAAACTCTTTTTTTTTAATCTAAGCTTGTCTTTTGATTTGGGAGATTATCCATAATTTTCTCCTATATAACTAGTGATAAATAAACTGTTTTTTATCTGTTTGTCTTATGATTTGAGAGATTTTCTACCATTTTCTCTGAAAACATCTTTTTTCATCATCATATTTTATTGCTTCCTGAATTCTTGTTTTAGGTGAAACTGAGTGCTTGAACTCTAAGGATAGGAGAAAGGAGGGTTATAAATCTAAAAATTAAGTTTTTATATCATTAATAGGCAGTTACTGCTCATTTGTTTGTTATATATTGTCCCTAGAGGTAAGTTTTTACTTCTCCAAAATGTAAGCCATTCTCCCTTGTGTGCAATAGATCTATCTCTGTACCCATTTTCCACAAACAGCAGAAGAGTTTCAGATGGCTTCTCTTACCCAGCAATTAAAAAATGCAGAGATAGAGACACAATCCCTGGCACAGAGGGGACACATAGATACTGTTAGACAAATGTCAGAAGAGAAGGAGGGAAGTTCAACAGGTAGACACCATCAATTCAGTTAAAACCCAATGCCATACGAGCTGGAGGTCTTCCCACCCTTTGGGTTTTTGTTTTTCTACTCAGGAAGTCTGTAATGCTTGTCAATAACATCTGGATTTACCTCTGAATGATTTTTCCTGATTAAGTTTTTTAATGAATGGGAAAAAATAAATCACCTGTTAGAACACATGTATGCATATATACATACACACATGCATATATATATATATATATATATATATATATATTACTTTTAATCACTTTGTTTAGTTTTTGAGAAGGCTATGAACAGAACACAACCACAATCTACAGAAATGAATTATTCTATGTAAAGGTCAACCGCACATGTGCTTAAAATCAAATATACTTTTGATGACTAAGGATAATCACCCAAACTCAATATTTACACACAAAAGTGAGTAAAGCAGAATGTCTCAGTATTGTTTCTCCTTTCTTGGTAAATGAAATTATAGATGATATCATCACTATTAGAATATTTAGTCTCCAAAATAAATAGCATCATGGTTTTATATCTGTCTGTTTTCTGTCTCTATCAAACTTTTTAGATGTCATTTACTTATTGTAATTTTGCAACTGATAATCATAAAATTATTTTGAGTACCCACAACTCATTTAAGAACGCCTCCTAATGACACTGTTGAATACAGATACTTGGTAAAAACACACTTGGTGTATATTTTTGTCACCTCTATTCTACACTGGATGAAAAGACAAAACAAAAGCATTTCTTAATTTTTTTGATTGTATAAAACACATCTGTAAAACATCTGTCCCTGGATATATGTTCAGATTTCTTCTTCTTGATATTGTGAATAATGTTACTAGGAAGGTGAATGACTATACAAATCTTCAAAACCTGCCTCTAATTCTTCTGGATATATGATGATACAAGAAGTAGAACTATTGGCATTTCTTCATTTTTAACGTTTAACATGTTATGTCTTTAATAACTTCTTCTCTCAAACAACACTTCTCTCAAACTCCAAAAATAGTTTCCCCTCCCCAATTCCTCCCAGCTCTGCTCACCTCCTATCTCCCCAAGATCCTAGTCTTCCTCCATTTCCCTCAGAAAAGAATAACACGTGTGGTTTCCCAAGTTTAGTTTATTATTGTAGATCAATAACAGTTTGTGGCATGGGACAGGATTTCTAGGCCTATAAACTGTCCTTTTTCACACTTAGTATAAAGAACATTCATGCATTGGTATGGATTTGTCATGATACATATACATATCTGGGGTTGAGTGCTGGACCTAATGAAAGTCTAAATACTTAATAAAAATGCATCTGACAATAAAAATAAAACACCTATTTTTCCAGACAAAATCGATTCAGGTTCTCCCACACCTATTATATACTTCATTTTATATCCAGAATTCCCAAATCATAGTATACTTAGCTCTGAAAGTTCATCAGTTTTTAGGTAATTAACAGTTTTACTTCACTTTAGGCTCTCATCTTTCCCTGTACACACTCATTATTATGGTTGTCAATTATCTTCTTAACTGTATGATTTTAATAAAGGTAGTTCTACTATTAGCAAATTGCTCAGAAGCTACTAATAGCTCTCTGGAGAGCACTTGTCTCACCCTATATCTCCCAACTTATCAAAAGGTCACATTAATTATATCTCCCTTACTGAGAGGAAATCAACATGTCAGTTAGAGGGACTCACAACTGTGCTCCGAACAAGAGGAACAAATCAGTGGCATTAACTGTCCCCAAGTAGCCCTTTAAAGAGATTTACTCTTGTAAATGCAATCAACCCAAATGTAACTATAAATCTGGTTTTAGTTTAGAGACTTATTTTTTTCTGAAAATGCTAACTCATTATTTGTTGTTAATTGTTCATAGTAAAATATTATGCTGTCACATAATTGTTCATAAAAACATATACAGTGATGTTAACGTAGTCTTCACAAGGTTTCATTGTACAAGTAGATGGAGTTTTTCCTTTACTATTTCAGTTGTCAGGAAAACCTGTATGGAAGTTGAAATCCCAGAATTTTCCCCCCTTGTGATTCAGAGTTTTGAGATAATACCTTAGGAATTAATTATGAGGAAGCAAGGAAAGATGCCAGAAAAGTTCTGGGAATTGAACTTACCTAAATAATAGTAAATAACAATAGAACTTTTACCTCTATAACTATTTTTGTCATTTAAAATGAACTTCATGTGCCATTAAACTCTCATTCTAACTCATTACATGCCTATTGTTCATAAATTGTACAAGAAACACTATTTTCTCATATACTATAAACTCCAATAAATTGTTGATTATATAAATTAAGAAGTATACTAGTATCTGCACCTACTTACTGCAGTAAATTAGACTAAAAATACATGGTGTCTCAGGCACGTTTCAAGCTTTAGCAGATAGTATTTATCTTTTTAGACTGACTTAAGGATTTTAAAACACCATTTAAACAATTGGGATAGTTGTACTAAAACACTGAATCATGATTCAATCCCCTTGGTGTCAAAATAAATATTTGGCAGCTAATTCCCCAGATACAATAGAAATAAAAATTTAAGTGGAGTAATGACTGAAATATTAAGACTTCCCGAGAGAAGCTGGGGAGAGGGACTCGGATCAACCAATCATGCTACTCAGGATGGAAACATCTCTGTTCAATGTCCTGTCCCCTAATATTAGAATTACTCTGGTAACACTTTCCAAAAACATAGCTCAGACCATTGACATAACGTACATAAGTCACCTTCCTGAGGTGGAGAAAGATTAGAATAAATAGCGAGTATTTAAATGTAGAGTTATTTTGCCAGCTTATCAATTATTTTCAAATGACATGAAACAAGATAATGTAAACATCTGATAGCTGCATGGAGAAATGTAGCCAAGTAGGCAAAAGCACGTTCTCTGACATAAAAAAGGCAAAGCAAAGTAAAAACAAAATCAATCAAACAAACCAAAAACTTATATTTTCAAGAAAATAAATTTTTGAAGAGGTTATATTCTCACCAAAAGATTTACATGTATGAGAGGAACAGGTTAGAAATCTGAACTTTTAGCAAATGGCTCTTCCATATCTTTAGAACATTGTTATTAAATTGAATTCTCCTGAGTGATACCTTTGTATTCATGGTGTAATGTGACAAGTTACTTAACATTTCTAAAGCTAGTTTTGTGTTTGAATTCTAAGTATCTAATAGGTTGTTAAACTGTGAGGTAAGAAGATGAATTTGATAAGCACCGAATTAAGCTTCAAATGAAACTGCTTGGCTGGATAGACATATCTCTTTTCCACATTCCATTCTAAGACTTTCTTCTATTATCCGTTGTAAATCTGAAACTCATAATTATCATTTATCTCAAAATCTAATAATTGTAGGGCATAGCTAATCTCATTTTCACTTTCTTATAATGAACACTTAATTATATCTTAGGCTAAATGATTTATAATTCTTTTTTTGATGCATCTGAATCTTACTTCTATGATATCTTGAACCCAATTTTAACTTTACTCGTATCCATAATAAAGCACTATAATAATGTCCTCATCAGCACATCAGGCCTTTCAACTTCACATGTATTTCACACCAGAGAAGCATGGACTCCAATCCTGTCTTTATTCAAATACAAATTCACCTCTAAAGAAAACATGGAAGACAAGAAATCTCTCTCCAGCTCCTGTTTTTAGGCAAGAAAGGAAGTCTCCTGGGATGATTTATATAAATACTTGTTTGACTTAGTTAAATTTCATTTATCATTAATACGAATGTTATGGAGGTAACCATCCACTCTCTGACTAGCTTTCAGTTTTAAGCAACAGGAGGTTAATTCATGTCCTGATATGGTCGATCTGTTCAAATTCCACAACTGTGGAGGTCCAAAGTCCCGGAAGGAACCTACTACTGTTGTTTTGCTAAATCTTCATGGCCTCATGCCACCATCTAAATATTTAGGTGTACACCAATGGATCCATCCTACTCACTCTGTATCCTTCATCAGAGAGGTTTCTCAGAAGAGTGGATGTCAGTAAAAGTAGAGACTCATGGCTGGTTAAGATGCTGAGCATATGTGACTTTTGTGTGGTCAGCTCTTAAGAGGACATTTATACCACTGTCTCTACTACTCCAGGAGTATTACAGGTTTCAAGAAGAAGAAATATAAGAGCTGGATGCTAGGGACAAGGCAGGGAAATTCAGTCCTCCGGGTACAACAAAGCCACTGAAGCCGTAAACTCATAGCAGCTATGGTTGCTCTACTGGAACTTCACAAGACGATGTCATCAACAGTCAGTCAAGGCTGCAGGTCATGCTAATGGGGCCGCATATGCCTCTAGGAAATCATTGAATGTTGCTGGATGTTGAAGAGAAGGAGTAATTTTCTTCCATTTAGTGCCCATCTGTGAGCCAATAGGCTCCAATGAACATTCCAGGCCTGTAGGCTTGCAGGGTGCTCCTGTTAAATGGGTCACAAACAAAGAGATCACTTAACATGAGAAAGGGAATTAGAGGGAGAGAGGTAGCTTAATGAAGCGGATGGGAGAAAACAGGGCAGGAAGAGAGAGTAATCATATTTTAAACTTATGTATTTATCAAAGAATAAATCTAGTTGAATGTACTATTACTCTGCTAAGTGGACATTAGTGTATCTCTTGATAGGACGGCTTTTGGCAGTAAATGGCAATTTAACACTAAATTTTAAACAAGAAAAGGAACAAAAAACAGATATAGACACAGAAACCCATTATTTTGCACAGTAAGGAATCCCATAAAAACCCTAAACTGGAAGTCATAATATATACACAAAGAACCTGTTCAATAATAAAAGGGATAATATACAAATGAAATAAAATTAAAATTAAAAAATAAAATAATACAAAAAATTTTAAAAGTCTTGACAAAATATTTTGATACAAGGCGCCCTCAAAGATGATCTTGAGTTCATTTTCTGTTGGTTGTCTTCCTGTTGGGCATGCAGTCTACCCTTAAGAGTAGTTTTTTTTGTTTTTTTGTTTTTTTTTTTCCCAGTTATATTTCCTTGAATACAAATAAATTCTCATTTGCAAGTGGTTATTAATTGGAGATATCTTTTGGGTTTGGGAAGGGGGCATGTGTCTATTTCTCCTTTCAACTCTAGGACCCCATCTGGTGCAGATGTTCGTAGGCCCTGTGCAGGTCATATATGCAACAATCCTGTTGATTTAGAGCACCCTGTTTTCTTGGCATCCTCCTTCCCCCTGGCTCTCACGCTCTTTCATCCTCCTCTTTAGCAGGGTTCTATTTTGAATTATTAATTTCACTGAAGACAGCAAGAAACTCATTAAAGGATTACTCTGACTATGAGAAAAGGGACATTTAAGGAAAACCTGTGAGTGGCTGTCACGGAGCAAAGTGAGGCAGACAGAGCAAGAAACGTTAAAAAGTCAGCAAAAGCAGCTGGACAGACTCTCAAGAATGACATCTGTGCAAGATAGACTAGCAAAAATAAAATGATTCTAATTAACCATATAATTTTAGCTGAATAAAATCAAAGACCACAATGATAAAAAAGAGAAATATATAATCACTAGCAGAGATATACATAGAGGAGAAGAGAGACCAGTCAGAGGTAAAGCAAAGACAGATATTTCCATGCTATAGTGACAGTGAACCCAGTGTCTCCGAATTTGAGAATATTTTTATTCAAATGTAAAGAATCACTGGAATTTAATATATTACTTTTTAAGGTTTGATTTCATCTGCATTTTAAAGTATGTCAGTTCATAAGCACAGAAAGGAATGAAATAGAAAGTGTAGCAACAATGAATGATAAAAGTAGCAGTCAATGGCATATATTAACATGTTAGATAGAACGTTGGTTAACACTATACTTGAAAAATGACAAGCATCATGACTATACAGATTATTTTCTGGGCAGAAGAGATTTTTTTTTTATAGAGAAATTTGGCACGAATCAAACTCATTAAATACTGTAATATTCTCAGGCACTGAGTGTCGGATGACACAGCATATATTCTTGCTGAGGTTATGTAACATTCAGTAAGGCACATCACTCCCAAAATATTGATTAAAATATTTAAGCTAGGTATGATATGACATGCATTTACACATATTCTCTCCTTTCAGGAAGATTCTAAAATGAGAACCTTCATAAAATCTAGATTCACAATAAAAATAATGTAAAAAAAAGACATCCTTTTGTTTTCATAAATTAATATTTTACTAAGGTGAAAAATTAACTTTAGTCCAATAGGGACAGTGTTCCCTACGGAGACGTCTGTGTTGTCCGGGCTTCCCTTCTTGCACATAGATCAGGAGTGAGTTACTTGGTTTATTTTCCCGTCCGTTCCCCCATTAAATTTTGTAGCGCTGGTTTCTAAATTGAAGCTGTTGATTATATTTGTGTATCACGGGAGAAGAAGCCCCGAGGATGATGGCACCCGGACTGAAGCATCCACAAGGAAAGGCACAGCTCGCACGTGGCCTGTACAGAGGGTGACAGGACTCTGGAACTGGGGCCATGAGAAACTGATAGATTCAGGTCATGTTTCTGAAACATTGCTTCATTGAAAGAAAACGGTAAAGGCTGAGCGAGCTGAGTGACGCGGTGACGGGGAGAGCAGGGAAAAAAAAAAAAAACACACAGCCGGAGAGCTTCTTGGAGCAGCTTCGATAGATTATGACACAAAATCTTCCAAACAACTTATTAGGGGAATGGAGCCTGGTAGTTAGGAGAGCATTCTCTGAAAAAGATGCTAGCTCATGTAATGTTTAACTTTACTATTTTCCTGTTTGAATTTGGTCAAATTTAGTTAGAATTTTGAAAGCAGTCTTTCTTCCGTGTAGTGTAGAGACATATGCGTTTTAGATAAGTTATGAGTGATTTATTTATCCTTAGTCTGCCATCCCAAATCAATGTGAAACAAACTATAAGTCAAATACTTATTCACAACACAGTTGGCTTGAGAACAGGTTGAATTTGAATTTATTTAGTAGCCAAAGCTGACCTAAATTAATCTGAAAATAATAGAATCTTATTTTAGGCCATGTGGACTCACAATTTATGTTTCTCTGACAAAAATATTAGCATGACTTATTATTTCTTCCAAAATTAAAAATGCAGAAATCAATTAAATCACTGGTGCTGAAGTTTTTTGTAATGTTTGCAATAGTGTTTGGAATACTCTTTCCCTTTACATAATTGTAAAATTTATGTAATGAAAATATGATTGAAATAAATAATTTGGAATGGTATTACTATAGAATTGATATTTGATCCACATATTTATATATTACACTAAACAGCATTTATATTGCTTGATTTTATTTAAGTACTTATTCTTAGTAATTTATAAACTTCTATTCATTGGATAATAAATAAGTACCTGTATGTTCATGTGTGTGAAGTCATTTAAATTTATATAATTTAATCTAAGGAGGGTTATCAGTGTGGTGCTGATTAGGACAATCTGATTTATTACAGAAAACATAAATTTGCAGTTTACCTACTTGCTATTACTTCTGGTTAGCTTTTATTTCTTATTGTGTGCATGTGTTGGACAGAGGCGCATGTGTGGAAATGAAAGGATAACGTGTGGCAGCTGCTCTCTCTCTCCACACCTGGGTGCTGTTGATCAAACTCACTCACGTTGCCAGCCTTGGAAGCAAGTGTCTTTACCTGTGGAGACATCTCATCAGCTCACTTGGCTCAGTTTTGGGTGATATACTATGTTGTCTGCTTTTAATTATGTTCCTCCTTCTCATATGATCGACTTTTCTTGGGAAGCTGCAGCATGCACACATGTCTCTACTCACTCCAGAATGGGAATCCATGGTAGCCTGAAGTAACACTTGCACTAAATTCCAACTCACGAAAGGGAGTATGGGTGATGAGTTACTTAGAGCAGCAGAGTTGATAAAAAAGAAGCTTCATGACCAAAAAGTTCACCTCCCCACAGGTGACAGCTAACAGAACTGTAAACTTGGAAGTGTCTGCACAATTTGTAGGCAGCAGGGCAGAACCAAGAAATCAGTCCTCTGGACACCTTACCTGGTCAGTCTCCTTTCTACACAGTTACATATTCCTCTTATAAAGTGGTGGTGAGGAGCCTTCAAGAATCTTCCAAGTTTCCACTTGATAAGCATGTGACCCTTTGTTTACCTCACGAGACTGGAGCATATCACTTCATCCTGAAGGGAATGCTTCAATACTTGAGAATTTGCTATGAAACAAAGCAAGCCTAAGAAGAATTTTAGGAACGTTTAGAGCATTCAATTTTATTTATATTATATATGATAGAAGAATAAATTCATATATATGTGTGTGTAGTCATGTATACATTATTAAGAGCATTTTTGAAAACCACTATGTACTAATTTTCAATTTTTACATTAAATTTAACTTAAACATATTACAAAATTAAGCCAACATTTTAATTATATTTCTGTTCTTAGTTCTCAGTTCTAGTTTCTTAAACAGTCAAAATAACAGTAGCTATTATACTCCATCAACCTCCAACTTACTATCAAAACCTCTTGATACTTTAAAATAGAAATGTTTAATTCAGATATTAGGTAATAATTAATTGTTATCTAAAGTTTTTATAAAATATCTTTTAATCATATTTTTCATATCCCAGAGCCTGCCAACTTTACTGTCAAATCAACTTATGTCCCCCTTCTTGTAGTGGGTAGCCATTCCAGCTTTGGTCTGGAAGTTCCAACCCCCATTATGGCTTTCATAACTATCACTCCGACAAGGCGGGGCCAAGGGAGAGCCTGAAGACCTGAGATCGGGTCGCACGGCGCTCTCTTCTTTTCCTGGACCTGGACGCGAGAGGTAGACCGAGGAGGGTTCTCCAGAGAACACCCCTGGACTGCGCTGTGTCTTTTCCAGAACCCACCACCTACCTATCCCTTCATTTGTAAGTTACCCACTAAATAAATCTTCCTTATAACTATGTGAAGTGGCTTTAGTAATTACATCAATACCTTCTCTTTCTCTCTCTCAGAAAACAACCAAACATATGTATATGTTTGTGTGTACATGTGTGTGTAAGTGCAAATGCAATCATATAGTCAATTTCAAAGAA
>CABHPP010129652.1:0-18328 GCA_902168425.1 Peromyscus attwateri | reverse complement strand
TGCAGTCCCTGGGTTGGTGGTCCTTGGTTGTAGATGTAACCAACTGTCTTATAAATAAGAAACACATAACCAATGCAAAGAAGAAAGCCAAGAGGTCAGAGCTAAGAGCCAAAACCTTACCCTTCCTCCTGCAGTGGTCCTACCTCTCCGAAGGAGCCGGTACTTCCTGTGTTAAAGTCTTTATATAGTCTCTGTTCTGCCTTCTCATTGGTTGTAAACCCAACCACAGGACTGCCTCATCACGGCCTGTCTGTATAGACCTCCAGGTGTTCTATGGTTGGTAATGAGATTAAAGGCATGTGTATCCAATGCTGGCTATATCCCTGAACATACAGAGACTTACCTAGCTCTGTCTACCAAGTGCTGTGATCACAAGCGTACACCACCAATGCCCTGCTTTCCTATTACTTGCTAATAGCTCTGACCCCCAGGCAACTTTATTTATTATATAAATAACATTTTGGTACAAAAGAAAATATCACCATACTGGGTTGTATAAGAAAGACAGCTGAGCAAGCCAAGGGAAGCAAGCCAGTAAGCAGCTTCCCTCCACGGCCTCTGCATCAGCTCCTGCCTCTGGGAATCCTGCCTTGTTTGAGTTCCTGTCCCGACTTCCTCTGGTAATAAACACCAATGTGGAAGTGTCAGCCAAATAAACCCTTCCCTCTCAAACTTGCTTGGGTCATGATGTTTTATCGCAGCAATAGAAATCCTAACTAAAGGCACACTGATTATATGCCCAAATTCATGTTTTCTTTTGAAATGAAAAACGTACCACTGAAGCTAATACAAAAGCCAGAGACTGACTACAAATACAATTATCTGTGTAAAATATACACATACACATGTGTTAACTTTGCATGTTACCAAAATAAGGAGCTAAAAAAAAATATTTACACTGATTTGATGTCTTCGATTGAGGGATTTTATCATGTAAATGTGAATCGAATCAGGAATAATAGAAATAGCCTCCCTACCCCACTTCATACAGAGTTGTGTCCTAGTAGAGCGTCTGCTGTGAATGTTAGGTTATATCTTTCCAATTCAGTTTTTACCTTTGTCTTTCTCAGCCTGAGAAACTGCTGTACCAGTGTCTCACTGGGACTCTACTCATGCCTCTTTAATACTATTGGTCAGTTTATGTGATCAAGAAATGATAAGGAGTCAGGAGAAAAGATACATGGTAGAACTTGCTTATACTGCTCTTTTTTTTTTTGCATTCCTTAGTCATTTTTTAATCATTATTAAAACTTATTTTTGGTCGGGCGGTGGTGGCACACGCCTTTAATCCCAGCACTCGGGAGGCAGAGCTAGGCGGATCTCTGTGAGTTCGAGGCCAGCCTGGGCTACCAAGTGAGTTCCAGGAACGGTGCAAAGCTACACAGAGAAACCCTGTCTCGAAAAACCAAAAAAAAAACAGAAAATTATTTTTTACTTAAGAAATTCCTAATACATTCACATATTCAGAAAAACCCTTTAAAATCCATATCAATAAGTTAACATAATAATTGTAGCCCTACTCCATTATATTAAATCTGTATTATAAACTTTAACATTTTAGTTAGATCTCTGTTAGGATACATATTTTAGTAACTTGTCTTCTTTGATGATTCCTGTTCAAAATTAATTTGGTCATGGATTTATCAAATGTTCAAACAATTGGAAAGAAACTGGAAATAAAGGGAGAATGAAATAAAAATAATGAGGAAAATAATCTCTGTCGTTCTATAAATAAAGTATGGTGGACTCCTTCATCATTCAAAATGGAGTGTGGTTCTCTTCCAGTGATAATTAACCATATTGAAGAAATGATTATCTTTTAAATTTATTTTCTGAAGGGAAATATATTACTTTAAATTGAAATAAATATATTACCATAAAGAGTGTTTTTAAAAAAATCTTTTACAATAAAGCTTACAATAAATAAAACAAATTCCTATGATCTATGACCAAGCACTGGTTTCTGATTTTTTAAATTTATGTTTATTACATTCCAACCATGGTTTCCCCTCCCTTTTCTCCTCCCAACCCCGCCCCTTTCCCTCCCTCTTCCCCTCCCTGCCTCCCTCAACCTTGCTGCCTCCCTCCACTATACACTCTTCCTCCATTGCTATTCAGAAAAGGGCAGGCCTCCCATGGATATCGACAAAACATAGCATCTCAAGTGGCAGCAGGACTATGGATCTCCCCTTGTATTAAGGCTAGATAATGCAACCCAGTATGAGGAATAGGGTCCCAAAAGCCAACAAAAGAGTCAGAGACAGGCCCTGCTCCCACTGTTAGGAGTCCCACCAAGCTACACAGCTACACAACTGTTAGGCGGTGCCTGCTGAAGAGAGGAAGGAAGGACTATAGTAACTAGAGGGGTCAAGGACATCACAAGACAACCCACAGAATCAACTAACATGGCCTAATAGGAGCTCACAGAGACTGAACCGACAACCAGGAAGCCTGCATGGGACTGAACCTAGGACTCTGCATATATTTGTGACAGTATTCCTTAGTCCTAACCACAATAGTAATCCTCAATGTTGCTAGATCCAAGGATCATCAGCAGCCTCTCTGTGACACTTTAAGCCTAACAAAGACCATTGTGATCCTCACTCAATTGAAATTAGTCAAATCCCCTTTCTTTTTTTTCTTTCTTTCTTCCTTCCTTTTTTCTTTTTCTTCTTCTTCCTCTTCCTTCCTCTTCTCTTCCTCCTCCTTCTTTTTTCTTCTTCCTCTTCCCTTTTCCCTTCTCCTCCTCCTTTTCTTCTTCCTCCTCCCTTTTTTTTTTCTTCTTGCCTAGCATTTGGACATATTTGTATCTGATTTGAAACTGACCTACTTAATATTTGACCCAGCTACAAACTCATAAACATGTAGCTTCAGCACCATAAGCTAAAATATTGTACTTCTTCATAGTAGAATAGAGCATTTTGTGTTTACAAATTGTAAACACTCATTAAACATGTTTCACTGTATACCCCAGAATGAAACATGTACAACTGTATGTGAATATGCTGCTCATTTCTATTTCTTAAAAAAGTAATTACCTGTGATATGTAATAAATTATGTTTAATAACATGTTTATATTTTGAATATAAAGGTCTCGGCGAAACATTTAAATGTCTATGATATAACGTTGAGAATAATATTGTTGTGCCTAATTTTAATATATATCTGATTTAAACCAACTGCATCAAACTGCAAAATGATAAGCTATAGCACTGTTTTATATTAAATTTCAGCTTCTTATCTCTTATGTGCCATGTATAACAAAGCAAATTATAACCTCAGAAATAGTTGACATTTTTTTTCTGCCTTTAGAGACTGTTTAGTAGCAAATGGCAACTATAATGAGTATTTGGATTTTTCTAACTACAGTTCTCAATAGCCTTTGGGAACCATATTTCATTGGAGGAAAGTCAGTGTTCCTTATTTAACTCATCAATAACTGTGTCTAGTACCATTTTCCACATTATATTTGGTACATGCCTTAAAATGGTTGAAAGACATCAAAATATGTCAATCTATTCAAATGCAAAACTTCAGTAGAAGATTAAGAATGTAACAATTAAGTTGATTCAGTCTTTGAAGTGATAAAAGAATCCTTTCAACTGTTCAATTTAAAAGTGACTTGGAGTATATCTTTAGAGGGTACTCATTAATATATAATTATAATTGAATTCTATCATTTTGTAACTGAAAAATATATTCCATTGTACTTTTTGCAAGTTTCTTCCCTCATATAAAATATTTGTTCCCTTTTCAATTCATTAAAATTATTTTATATTGTATACCCTGTACTAGTATAAAATATTTCAAAAATCATCAAATATTCTATGTTAAGTCCAAATTTCGAAGATGCCTTGGAATATCGATCGTATCTTAAATCTATTTCTATATTATTTAATGTTCACTTTGCTGCTTATGAAGCAGTTCTGTCATTTAATCCCCTGTGACACTAATATACTTATTTTAAACTTTTCCCAGTGTTTTGTCTTACTTACTTGGGACCAGCTGGATTGATAAGCAGTTTGCAACAACCATGCACTGATTGTCACTCATTTTGCATTATGTGAATTCTTACTAGGAGGAAAACACAATAGACACAAAAGTAATTAACCTAAAATATGTCTAATTTAAATGGATAAAGTACAAATACAATTGTTAAATAAATATTCACTTTTATTTCTAAGAATTTGGAAATTCATCTTATTGTAGATTTCCTCATTTTCTGAATAATTATGCTTCATTTGTAGAAAATGGTAGAATATACAAATTGAAATTTGAGATGTGTCAAACTGTAAGAAGGGTATGATTTTAAAACATTTCATTTTTGTCATAAATTGAAACAGCCTATAACCTCTAAAAAATGTATTTGTCTATTTACCACTCTGCAACAAAAACCTAATCCATGTCCTTCCATGTACATAGTTGTAATTTCCATTTTGAATGTTTTGTGACTTTAATGTCAAAATACAGTATCTGTGAACATAGAGATGTCCTTCTTTATGTTCTGTCCAATATGGTGATTATCTGTTGTATGACCAGATATGATTTATCTGGTGAACAAAGTAATTAACTACTAATTGTAATTAACTTTAAGTGTACATGATTATGTGTTTTAAATATAAGTAGACTATATGTCTATCAAATTGAATACAACTTAGTGTCTTAAATAATAAATACAATTTATGATTGAAAACTACATACTGAATTACTATTCAAAATGCTGCAATATGATCAGTTCTTTCATATGGAAATCTCTTGAATTATGAAACCAAAGTTCATTTAACAGACAAAGTTCAGTTTTTATTATTTTACTGCTGCATTACATGAGCATCTTTTCATACTAAACAATTACTTAATAGCTATGAAATACAGACTGCATGTGTTTTGGTTTTACTTTTATGAATTATAATTGGAAGTTCAAATGGGGCTGCAATTTATAGTAAAATTTAATGTACCTTTGTGGGTGTATACAACTGTGCCTCTTAATTGAACACATTAAGATACTGAATTACTTTATTGAACTAATAAAAAGGCTAGTATTAAATTTGGCAATACGTCATTGCATTCTTAGAAAAAAATGAGTGAATCATTTAATTTGATATTGAATACTTCAGAATATGAACACACACATTACAAGGTAAAGTGGTTATTAGTGCTGACTAAAATGAGTTACAAGATTTTATATCAATATATGTTTGCAAAATGCTTCCTAATATGTTAATGTGAAGGATTTTCTTCTGAAACTTACAATGTGCATAAAAACAAAATATTTACATGAATTTTAATTCAATTAATCCCCTCACTCGTCAGTCACTATAACATTTATGTATTTATATATCTATATATCTACCCTTATGGATGTGCCTTTTGATAAGTTACAAAGAAAAAGAATAATTTGTCTACATTTTTGGGTGAGGTAATATTTTAAAGCATACAATTAGAAGAATAACACACTTGGAATTTTGTACTCAATTTTCACTGTTTTATAATATATAAATAACTTAAACAATCCTATAAAAGAAATGAAATTAATAAAAATTAGAAAGATCTAAGTTTCTTTGAACATAATACAATCTTTACAATTGTATTGTTAGAACTGAGAACCTTGTGTATTATTTTACAAAGTTTATGTTCACAATAGTGGATACAACATTAAGGAAAAACATAGGTTGTCTTTGGCTGGAGAGATAATTCACCCAATAAAGTTTAGGGTCACAATGAAAACATCAAAAATATGGGGTATGGAAAAACACCAAGGATAGGGAAGGACAGTTTCTAATAGGATTCTTACATTACATGCTGTTTGGATATATTGAAGATCTTTAGAAATCAATAAATTTCCTTTGAAAATCCAGTAAACAAAAAATCAATAGTAACTGGGTGTTTGATAGAGTTTTAGTGTTGTCTGTTTTACAGGTGTTCTTCATAATTAGCCTGGGAATATTATTTTAGTATCTGACTGCTAATATTTTATCTCTCCCCCTTCTTCCTGTTCTGTGCCATGTGTAGGAAAATCAAAGTCTCTGTTGCAGCCCTCTTGTGGATCTGATGGATAATTTTCAGGTACATATCTCTATTCACATGGAGTTCCATGAGACTCCTCTAGTCCTGGTAATAAATTCCAAATCAATCTTTCTCTCCCATCTACAGCTATTTCAACTGCTTGTGAGCCCTTAGCTCTCTCCAGAGAGCTAGCTACACAGACTTTTCATATACTTTTGATATTTGTTTGCCATTGTCCAACTCCATTACTATAAAATGGAGGCATTTTCTTCTGCAAAAATGACCACAATGACTGGGATGTATAGATGATGACCACCATCCCTAGGGATTTTCACCTGGTTTTCTAACTGTCTCTGGTGCTTGTTTTGAAGTAAGCATTCTGATTTGTTTATGGTTTCTATCTTGCTCTGTTAGCTTTACTGCCTTGTGAAGCTTATTTACGTAGCCGTTATTATAGAATTAAACTACCCATAGTTTTAACACGTCATAAGATTATATAACAGGAATTGAAGAATAAGAGTGGAGTCTTGAGCCATTCTCTAATAGTGTCATGGCAGTCAAGCGTCTTCATTTGTGCCACATTCATGCTTTAGAAATAACATTTTGCCTCAGTGACATATGATCCTGTCTGATATGAGCTGTATGACAATTGCTTCTGTGTTGCAGTCAGCATAGCACGATTTGTTAAAGCCACATGTTGAAAATGCTGTGGTGTATGAACCTGCTTACTAGAAAGAGACTATTATAGAATAAAATGATTTGTTATCGTTTTAACTAGCAGTGCCTTCTCTTCACTTTTAAGTCAGTTTTGATAAAGATTCTTATGAGTGATACTGTTTCTACATAGACAAAAATGAGGCTCTTGTGCTTCTACTTCAAACACAAAGTGTCCTTTATCACCATGTGATAATGTGAATCATAATATAAACAGCTAATGACACCTTTTAAAATAAGACAGTACAACCGTGATTCTGTATAAGTCAGCTGCCGAGCACGGAGAAACTTCGTTCTGAAGTAAAATGGAAAAAAAAACCAAAAAAACAAACAAAAAAAAAAACCCTGTAAATCATACTTCCATTTTTCTTATAATGTACAAGTCAGAAATGTGATGCATCTCTGTGTGTTAGTTATATGCTCAGTACAGTGATGCTGATGAGGACCCAGAAAGTGAGAATAGGCACATCCACGTGGCATGATGATACAATATATATTTGTCATGTCCCAATTTTACAATGTCCAACAGTCTGGAGTTGTTTGTGTTTCTCCCAGGAAAATAGAACTTTTCTCCATAGAATTCTTATTATCCAATAATTTCTCGTGGACTATCTTCTATTCAGCTTAAAGTAAAAAAGGAGTCCTTAGAAACAATGTTGGAGTGCAAGCACATTATCCATTAATTTTCAGATATTGTCTTTCAGAGCTCATCTTTTTCTATTTGTTTTGTGTTGCTAATAGAGAGCCTCTGCCAACACACTGTCTTTAACAGCTGGCTCACAGTTCAGCTTTTTTATTAAGAACACCCACATGGAGGCCAATGTGCTGGAGGAAAGAAGCAATGCTTGCTCTTTTATGATTCCTCTTAATCATGTCTGTATCAAGAGTCACATACAGAGTTCACCTCAGTAATTCATGTATGTTTCTTTCTGATCATAAGCAATGCTTCTAAACTCACAAAGGCACCAACACCATTTGGCAAGAGCCAGTACCCTAAGGTTTGGATTCTAATAAGGAGTGGAACTAAGCATTCCCAGAGGAAGATTCAATCAGAGGAGAGACATGTCAGAGTCAGAAGACTTCTTCAAAGCCATCTGGACTCACAAGTTGTCAGGTGATGTGAGTATGCACCCACATTGATTGACTTCAACCTAACCATTTCTTACTTACATCGATGTTCTATACTGAATTCATTTTGTTATTAATGTTACAAAATCAGAGACCATCACTACATGTGATACCAAATGTCAAGAAGAAAGACTCCCACTCCAGCTAGATGAATTGCTCTTGAGAATGTAGCTGATAAATGATTCTCCTCTCAGTCAACAATTATTTTCACTCTAACATAGTTTAGCCAGGTGGTTTCCTTGTGCAGTAGATAGTACAGACATGGATTTCTGAGAACTCTGATAAGTTTGCAGATGATCTTGGTGGGGTCATTAACAATGTAACCATCTGTTGGTTACTGTAAAGTCTGAATGGGGAGAAATTACAACCATCACTTTACTAAACCAGCATAATCCCTAACTACATCCTAAATATTTATGCTTATACTCACAGATATGTGTAGTTCTCATTCTTCATCAAGAAAGTTTCTCTTTTCAACAGAGACCATTACAGAAAACAACAGCCTATCAAAACCCAGAGTTGCGGAACCCAGTGCAAACTGATATCTTTATGAGTCAACACCTGTACCTAAAGCCCAGGGATTATTACAGGAGATAGAGAAAGACTATAGGACCCAAAGGATCAGTGAATTTGCTGTGAGATTTGACCTCCTAGAACTGTTAGAAGTTACTCATGAAATTCATCCAACATGGGTGTCTAAATATGACCTGAAAAAGAATTAACACCACTAGACATGATAAGATGTGAGAAAAATCACTGGGGTTCAGCCATAGACAAAGAACTATGGGCAACTAAAGAATGCTGAGGGCAGGAGAAATAATCTTCCTCAGGAAAGAAGAGCACATCAACTGCTTATCTAATACCAAGTTGTCAGTCCTGAAAATAATACATACAAGTAACATTATACAAACTGAGCAAGGGGTAAATGAGAAAGTTTGGGAGGAGAAAAGGGAAAGGTGTAATAATATAATGATATTATAATCACAAAATTATATATATATATATATATATATATTATACAGTTTAAAATCTATATATAATTAACCAAAGAAGTCTGTATGTACTCAATGAAGCTTTATGAGTTTTCTGGGCATCTTTACGTTTTGTTGCTGTTATTGTTCTATCTAGTAATACCTCCAGCACTTCATGGAATGCTAGAACATTGGTAGGCTATTTACCCTTTTGTCTACTGATCTATGATCATTAATATCCATGAATTCTTTCCTTACATATTTATTTACAAATTTTTGAACAGATATACTTTTACAGTCCCACAGATTATTATTATACATATGTATGATATTATATATATATATATATATATATATATAAAACAACTCTGTAATACATATATAACCTTCCTCTTTTACTGTTGATTTTGTTCTATCTTCCCTTATATGTTAAAATGATTTTGTATGTGACCCTATATTTAAATAATCAGTGAAGTCATCGTTTTCCTAATTTAGCACTGAGGAATCAGGGAATCATTGAGCCAAGGCAAGTTATTTTTTTTTTACTTAATAAATATTAATATCATGAATGTACAGAAGGGGTAGAAAGATAATTGTAAAGAAGAAAATACTGTCATAGGACATGTTATGTTGTTGTTACTGTGTGTTAACTTTAGGTTAAAGTAGCTAAGAATTTTCCTAAGTCATGAGAACAGAGCAGCTTAGTAAATATTGTCATAAGAAGATAAACCAAAGCGGCAGGAATGGAAGTATATAAAATCTCTGAGGTAGACATTGTGGTCTAGAGGATATGAAATAAAATACCAAAAATATCATTGTCCTTATTAGTATAAACCATGTGCATTTATCTTTTCAAAGATATTGGTCCCAGCATCTATAGTGTAATTGAGTGACAGAAAAACTAGGAATACTATACATTTTGATGACCAGGTGACTTTCTAACTGATAAAAAGTCCCTTTCCCCAAAGCTACAATGTTCTTTGAAAATAAGAAAATATATAAGAAAAATATATATCAGGTACTAGTTTAATTTTTTTTTTTTTTTGAGAAAAGGTTTCTCTGCAGTTTTGGTGCTTGTCCTGGATCTCACTCTGTCGACCAGGCTGGCCTCGAACTCACAGAGATCCTCCTGGCTCTGCCTCCCGAGTGCTGGTTTAAAGGCGTGCGCTAGTAATTTAAAAATTGTTCTTTTCTAAAACATTTACAAATATTTGTAAATATTTTTGTGTGAGTGCAACATGTATATTTTACATGTTTATGTATTTATATATGTGTGTCTGTGTTTGTGTATATATATATATATATATATATATATATATATATATATATATATATAATTGTGCATGTGCATTTTACCTCATATATTATTAAGCTCGTAACATTTTAGAAAATGAAACATTTATCTAATAAACTTAAAATATATCTGGTTAAATCTTATGCAGTAGGCTCTCAAATTTGTGATGTATAGCTTTTTGCACTTACATAAGTACTTCTATTAATATTTTTTAGTTTGAAAAAGAAAAGACACTCTCAAGATTTCACAATTATGTCAAAACAGTAAGAAATGTGTGCAGATTTCCTCAATGGAAATGATCAGCTATGTAAATATTTTGCCTTTGCAAAACTGCTACACTTTGAGCTACATTTTTTTTAAAATTCCCTGTTAATAATTCTTTTTCTTACAAAAATTTTACACTGGATATGCATGTGACAAATCTCAACACATAAGAGAAATGGAAGACACAAATACAGATTATCTGTGGCAGGAAAAATAATGCTGGAACTAATACTACTCGCTAGATCTATCATAATTAACATATCCTATAATTTGCATTTCCTGCTGGTGTCTATGTGAACATGCTGCAAATAAATTTGAAGGAAAAATCTTATTAAGGTAATTATCATATCAAATTGTATGTCTGTTAAAAGTATTTTTAAATTAAGCAAAATCTTGAATATGAAAAAGAATCATTATCAAATCTTATCTGGTTTTATTTTTTTAGCTAGGAAGATATATGCATTCCTCAAAATAGTTATACATGTATATGTATATGTATATGTATATATATAGTGTGTGTGTATATATGTGCATGCATGTATGTATATATATGTATGCATGTATGTATCTGTATATGTGTATATGAATGTTCATGTAGACCCTCAGCGAGACACTAGGTGGAGCCTGGGGAACCCCAAGGAAGAGTGGGGAGGAAGGAATGTAGGAGCCAGAAGTGTCAAGGGCCCCTTGATAACAGGGCCCGCAGACTACTGCTAGCAGGGCTCATGGAGGCATGGCTCACAGAGACTGAAGCAACAAAGATGGACCTTTTATGTTTCTGAGCTAGGTCCTCAGCATACACCTTATGGGTGTGTAGCTTGATGTTCTAGTGGGACTCCCAACAGTGGGAGTGGGGAGTGGTCTCTCTGCCTCTCTTGCTTACACTTGGGACCTTTTCCTCCAATTGGATTGTGTAGTACAGCTTTGCCATGAGGGTTTGTGAGCAGTCTGCTATATTAGGCCGTGTTTGGTGGTTATCCCTGGGAGACCTACTCTTTGTTTTCAGGGGAACTAGAGGAGGAGAGGATCTGGTGGGAAGGGGAGATGTGGGGAGGGACTGGGAAGAGCGAGGAGAATCTGCAACTGCAAAGCTGATGTAATGTATAAGGGAAGAATTAGATAAAAAATAATGGTCATAGGATTTTCCATATTTTATGGAGATTATGAATTCTTTCTAAAAGCTTGGAATCACCCAAGGATTTATCATATTTGTAAATTTCAAATATTTATCTTTATGGTATATACACTTATTAATTGGTTATATGTTGTTGTTTATGAATGCATTTTGGTATGTACTTCCAATCCAGCACTCAAGAAGATGAGGGAGGAGAACTGTGAGTTAAAAGCTGATCTGTGGTATTTATTAAAACTCTGGGCAAGCCACCAAAATATATACATAATTATGTGTGACAACAAAAATTAATAGCACTTGAATAAGTAGAAAATTTATAAGCCACTTAAAAATCACCTCTTCCTTTTACCAATTCATAATTAAACTATTGTATTTCAATATCTTACAGTATCTTCTTGCAAGTAATGTGTGGACAAAAGGAATATAAAATTTTAAAAGAAAATTAATACCACTGCCCCCTGGGGCCCCTCATACAGACCAAGCTACACAAATGGGGCGTCTTACCCTTTGGAGGAGGGATGGGGTGGGTGGGAGGAAGGATAAGAGGGGGATCTGTAGTTGGTATGTGAAATGAATAAAAAAAATTCTTAAGTAAAAACAAGAAAATTAATACCTTAATCAAAATTATTGAAGTAAAGAAGCCATCTCGTTGTGAGTGTTTGCTGTCATTTATTTTTTCTTTGTATTTTAATGAATGAGTTTTCTTATTGAAAAACATTAAATATTCTGACCATTTAATGGTTGGTCATGTAAGTGAAAATATTTATTTTAAGACATTATTCTAGAGCTCAAAGTCATTCTAGTGGAGGTTGGAAGTAAAAAAATCATGGTCAGAAACCTTATGGTCATGATAAACATAATAAACACCTAGATGACACACGTTGCTCACAGAGGGTTATTAATTAGAGAAACAAATGAATATAGTTGATTTTTCCTCCTACAGGGAGAAATAATTGCCATGGTTAGGTATTTCTAAGAAAGCAGATGTGCATAAAATTAGGATGGGGATTAAATCGGAATAATAAAATTATGCTGCTCACAATCCAGTCTTCCCCATGTATCCAATTCCTTTATAGCCAGTTTCCCCTCTATTATTCCTTTGATTTTCTGGTATTCTTTGTTTCCTGAACAAACTGAATCTACTGTGGTTGTGTCCTTTCCTTTCCTGAGAAGATCTTTACTCTATCTGCCATGGCTGGGAGCTTCTCTAGGTGTCTGTTAGCTCCAATGTTCTTTCTAGTTAGCTTTCTTTTCTCCAAATTCCATCACCCCAAGCTGCTCCACTTCATTATATTTTCAAGATTTGTGTCGTTTTCCCAAACTGTTTTCAATTTTTTCCTTAGTAATTTCCTGTATTAGAACATTGGTGATAAAACAAGCACAGTGGTACTCTTTGGGTTGTACACCCACCTTAAAGATCGTACATGATGAGTACATGTGCTCCGTCAAGAGATACATTAATAGAAAAAAAAAAAAAAAACAAGGTCCAATAAACACAGGCTCTCTAGTAGATGAAATACCATTGATACATGCCTTTGATTGAGAAAGATGTTATAATTAATTGACAATTTTGACATGAATATGATGTGTGCATGTCTATAAACAGTATCCTCAGGACTAAAGAAAATCTGTCCTACAGGATGAAATGGGATGCCTGAATTTCAAGCAAAATTGTATGTGATATGCACTGGGAAAATATTTTCTGATTGCTAGTGTCATGAGACATACACAGTTGAATAAAATGGTATACACTTAAATAATGACTCTGACAATGCAGGGCAGATTGGAGAAAATGATATCAATACCAATTATAAGACAGATCTCAGTGTGAATTATCTTTCTTTCAAGGAATTTGAGATGCTCTGGCTTTCAATGGTCATCATGGATTTCTCAACTCTTCCAGAACTGCCAGAAACAGACTTCCAGGGTCGATATACTGACTGTTTATATTTCATAGCACAACATGACTAAAACACATGACAACAATGAAATTTTGCTTGTTTGTTAGTTTGTTTTTGGGTTTTTACATCCCAATCAAAGTTTCTCCTCTCTCCCTTCTCCCTAGCCCCTCCCCACCTCATTTACCCCTACACCACTGTTTCTCTCTAGATACAAGTGTGCTTCCCATGGATATCAGCAACCCATTGTATAACAAATTACAGTGAGACTAGTCGCCTTCTCTTTATTAGGGCTGGGTCAGGCCTGGTAGGAGGCAAGGATTTTAAGAGTAGGCAACAGTCAGAGACAGCCGCTGCTCTCACTGTTGGGTGTCTTACATGAAGACCAAGTTGCACAACTATAACATATATGCAAAGGACCTATGTCAGTCCCATGCAGGCTCCTTGGTTGTTGGTTCAGTCTCTGTGAGGCCCTGTAAACCCAGATTACTTGGTTCTATGGGTTTCCTTATGGTGCCCTTGACACCACTGAATCCTATGATCCTCCCTCCCCCTCTCCTGCAGGATTTTCTAAGATCCACCTGATATTTGGTGGTAGGTCTCTGCGTCTGTTTCCATCAGTTGCTGTGTGAAGCTTCTCTGATGACAGTTGGGCTAGGCATCAATCTATAAGTATAGTAGAATATCATTAGGAATCATTCCATGGGATTTTTTTTTTTATGCCATTTGTGTTTGATTCTATCCTAGGTCTCTGGGGTATCCCACCTCTGGGTCCCGGCCATCAGAGGTAAGCTCCCTCTCAGAGTCTGGATCTCCAGCTGTGTCAGTCATGAGTCACTCCCAAAATTTTTGTACCATCTTGACTCCAGCACATCTTGTAGGCAGGACAAATTGTAGGTACCAAGGTTTGTGGCAGAATTGATGTCCCAGTCCCTGCCCTGGAAGTCTTGCCTGGTTTCATGAGATGGATAGTTCAGGCTCCATATCCCCTCTTGCTAGGAGTCACCCTCATAGATTCCTGGGAGTCTGCATTGCTCTAGGTTTCTAGCTCATCCCAGAGATGCCCACAGATTCCAGTCGTCTTGCCCAGTGCTCTCTCTTTTCATCTTCTCCCAACCTGATCCCTCCTCTTCGCATCTCCATTATCCAAAAACATTGATGGATAAATATTTAGCAGTGCATTGTCAAGAAAAGGCTGGAAGCTGAATTTTTGTTTTATTCAATATATAAAGAAGTATTGCAGGACACACAGCTTTATTGGAGTAGTAAAAATGTGTGTGTGTGTGTGTGTGTGTGTGTGTGTGTGTGTGTGTATATATATATATCAGACTGAAGGAAAACTTTTAAAGCAAGGAAGGAAATGAGTGAATGCAAAATTTTATTCAAGGAATTTGTTGGTGACAGGTATTCACTATACCATTTTCTGTATTTGAGTTCAACAATGATTGTTTTAAGAATATTTTCATTGTAGAAAATTTGTTTCTTATTTTAAAAAGAAAAGGAAAATCAAAATAAAGGACACATGAGTTCTGAGAGAGTAAATGACATAGAGATTGAACTCAGGTGGTTGGATTATCCTCTACAAATGCAAATATTCTCTCTCAGAGACACAATAGGCATATATGAAGTTTACTACAGATGGAGGTTAGAATAATGCTGTTAGATCGAATTGTATAGGTGACTTAGAATTGCAGTTATCTCTGGAGACAATCCTTTCAACTTCACAAATGTACTTAAAAATACATTTAAAAAATTAAAACTATCCCTTTAAGTGCACATTTAATTTCTTAGGTACCCTAAATTGGTGATTAATGTGAATTTACTTGAACTATCATAACTAATATTTTCTTCAAGAAAGTGTAGTTCACATAGAAAAATAAAGGTGTGAAAGTGCTTTTTAATAAGCCTATAATGAGTGTATATATTTAGATTAAAGTGGAGAAACAAAAACTCTCTTTAAAGTTCTATTTTGTATCTTATCATCATTTAAAATGCTATAATTATCCTGGCTCCAATAAGAGCATATAATTAAGTTTTCATCGTGGGAGTGTTGGTACTGCTAAATGAAATAAAATAGAAAGTCACTTTTATTTCACAAAGTGGATTAATAAGTAGCAGACATAATATGGAAACAATAATTGTATTTCAGTGATTCAAATATTTGTGGATATAGTTACTAAATAGATTGATAAAGAATATTAACATTTTGAATGTATTTACTTATTGTCTATTTTTCTTTTATCTTTCAAGAGAGATAGTAAAATTCGTACAAGTACTACTTTGGCTTTTTAAGACTTTTATCATGGTTTTACATTTTTACATTGATTATTTAATTGTCTCTTTCTGACATGTGGATTACAGACGTCTAACTCATGCAGACAGACTCAGAATCAAGTGCCTTAGTCTTAGTCATGGTTTTAGTGCTGTGAAGAGACACCATGACCAAGGCATTCATATAAAAGAAAACAATTCCTTGTGGGCTTGATTACAATTTCAGGTTAGTCCGTTATCACCATGCTCAATAGCATGGAAGCATGTATGGCAGAAGGGTGCTGGAGAAGCAGCTGAGAGCGACAGCCTGATCTGGAGGCAGATAGGCAGAGAGAAGGGGGAAGAAGGGAAAGGGAGAGGAAGAGAGAAAGACTAGGCCTGGCATGGGCTTTTGAAACCTCAAAGCCCACTCCCATTGACATATCTCTGCCAACCAGGTCATAACTACTCCAACAATGCCATGACTCCTAATCCTTCCCTAAATAACCCACTAACTAGGAACTAGATGTTCAGATATGTGTGTATTTGGGGGCCATTCTTATTCAAACCACCGTACCCTCTGAATCATCTCCACCACCTCTTATTATAGTTTTTGGAGAAACCAATATGATATAGTCTTAACTACAGCAGTTGTCCACTTTTTAAAAATAAAATCTCTTCTGAGACATGTTTTCAAGATACATGGCAAACACATATACATTTGTGTGTATATTAAACCCATGTAGATTTCACTAAAAGAATATAATACAGATGTAGTTGATATTTTCTTAAGACTATTGCAGAATATTCTAGAAGAAACAGGTTACTCATTCAATCAATCTAAATCTTGGTCTAGACTTGGTACAGAGAAAACTAGAACAATTCAAGTGTATGATAGTTTCAAATGCTATATGATTATCTATACTTCCCTAGCACTTGACAGAAAATTAACAGGGTCTCTTGTGAGAGGATTCTTTAGTTTTGTCGAACTCTGTTCACACTCCCAGGCTCAGCGTATGAAATGCACTACCCGCCCCTTTTGGAGTACTCCACCACAAACATTTCAAACAACGACAGTATACAAAACTGGGCCCTCAATTAGCTCTTTTCATGCCGTCAGAATGATAATGATAATTAACACAGCAAGAACTCTTTACAGATAGTAAGTTGTGCACATAAGTTTGTTACACATAATGGTGAGTGTTGAAGATGTCTACTGGAGGCCAGATATAATTTTCACATGACCCAGTATTTCCATGTTCCATTGCTTTTGTACATGAATAAGTATGTTAGTGCTACCACTGACAAAATGCCACAGTAGGATGCCACATCAAACAGCAACTTACAGTCTCACTTCTCCGGATCCTGGATACCATCAGGTTATCATAAACTTCATTTTCTTCTAAAGCATTGTTTGATAGTAGGTGGATAGTTACTTCTTGCTTTGTGAAAAATACATAGAGAACACAGACTTTCCTGTTTTATCTACACCCTGGTATCTGTTTTTTGTTTTTTGTTTTTTTATCTTCTTCCTCAGAAGACTAGTTGTTCTGACTGACCAGGATCCTACTGTTAAACCATGTTTATTATCAATCAACCTCTAAAGGGATTTCAGAAGAAATTAATATTGTTAATTATATTTTTAAACATACAAAGTGGGGAAAAACCCATTTTATCCATAATGGCATATACATCTGGTGTGCCACCTAAATGTATTACTTATTTTAAATTATCTTATTATCAAAAGGAAAACTCAGTTTCACATATTTTAATTTGAAGTTCCATTAGCAACCAAGTAGAGCAGCAAACAACAACAGAAACTGTCTGTTTATCTGCCTGAAAAAAATTATCAGTGTTCCCATTACTCTCCTGCTAAGGACAGTGGACTGCATATGTTACTTTTAAGAGCCTCATAGATGATAGATAGATGATAGATAGATAGATAGATAGATAGATAGATAGATGATAGATAGATAGATAGAGAAAGAGAGAGAGAGATGAAAGATATATGGAAAATTCCTGATTATACTACCTTATGATACATTCGTCAGATATTATATAGACCACAACTGCTCCTGAAGTCCAAGGTAAATACTGTAGTTGTCGGAAAACACCCTACAGAGTTTTCAGAATTCCCTCTCCTGACTGAATCTCAACAGCAGAAAACAGAAAGAGTAATTTGTGATTCCCTCTGATCTCAGTCTGGAGAACGTGGTTGCCCTTAATGTCACATCTGAAAACTGAGGGAAACTCTTTATGTAGTTTTTGTCTGGGTGCTTGAAATACAAAGAACAAAGGCAACTTGCTGAACAAGCCAAATAAATCCAAAGCTATTTTCAGACCTCACATTTTTTAAAACAGAAAATGATCGTTAATAACAAGGTACACACAAAAAATTATGAAAGAGAAACAAATGACTATTTGTGCTACCACAAAAAAAAAACAAAGATCAAAAAATAAAAAGAAAGAAAAACCTAGTGACAAACATTGCTAATGCAAAAATTTTTCTTTTAAGTGACCATAACCAAGAGCTGAAATTAAAGAGCTGACTGGGTAGCTGGATGGGTGGCTGAATAGACTAGCAGAGATGTTATCAAATATGCATAAAAATGCATTGAAAGAAAGTAAGCAATTTCATTCATTTAACTTTTCTCCTCCTTATTCAGTGCTTCA